>SKCR01005951.1:0-68544 GCA_019454045.1 Zanthoxylum bungeanum | reverse complement strand
CTAGAAAGTCATTTAGAAAAAGAGAGAGTTTCGTCCATATTCATTGTTCAAGTTCTTGTGAAATGAGTGCTCTTTCTACAAGAAGCATCCAAGTAATCCTAGGAGAACATTAGCAACAAAGTCATTTGTATAGCACCGAGGCGGGGGCTAATAAGTTCTTAAGGACAAATGCAACTCAACTTGGTTTTCAGTTTCATCATCATCTACAACAATTTTCCAGGTTTTACTAAGTATCCATTATTATGTTCTGTTTTGGAATGATTAAGATTAATTTGCATGTTAAATTTTATTTTATAACACATAAGCTCTAACAATATCCTAGTGTGAATTTGCCTACAACCCTTACAACAGACAGTGAGGGCAAGAATTACTCAAAGAAAGTGTATTACATGCCTCAAAACTAGACTCTCCACAGTTTCAATCATCCTTTTTGTTTTTTCCTCAACAGGCACATGCCCATTAATCTCCACTCATTAGGGTGAGGCTCCCTCGGAAACAAAACTATGTGGGACCGTCCAGAGAGCAGCCCGAGCGTCTCAGTCAAAATCCAAAAACGGGCAAATGACCTCGTAGGAAAGGAATCGCAAAAACGCACCTTAAGATTCATTTTTTTTTTATTATTTTAAAAAAACATGGCTCTTCAGTGGCTATGTTCTGGATTTTTCTTTGTTTGATATATTAGTTACTTGGAGTCTGCTGACACCACCAACAAGCATGTTTATCAAATCTCATGTAGCTCTATGTATTAAAATTCAGGATTCTCCATTCCTAAGTTGGCAGCAAAGAAACAAACAAAACCCTAACTATTGAATTTTCAACACTAAAATTTACTCACTCCCACTTGTACCGCAAGAGATTCCAAACATATACAGCGTAAAATGTCCATTTATCCACTATTATACAAGTGGGGTGAAAGAAAAGAATCTATCATGCAATAATTGATTGATATTTTGTGTTGTGTAACTCGCACGTTTTTAATCAGACGGCCATGATTGGACCTGCATCCTTGCCAAGCTAATCTTATGCATTCTATACAAGTAAATAGAAGAGAGAAGACCATGCAGTAAATGTGAAGTGAAGTGAGGAGTATCCAGCGTAACGTCGAAGAAGAGGACAAGAAGGATCAAAGAGAGAATATTATCTTATCATATAATCTATATAATAATGCCACATTCATTATACAGATACTTGGTTGACTTTTATATATTTGCACACAGAAACATAAAATTGTCACAGATGTTCGCATTATGAGAGAAAAGTGTGCCAAACGTGTACATAAGATCTGGAGACATTGCGAAATGGCTGGTGTGGATTTGTGTTTAGTTGTTGCCATTTGAAGCTTGATTACTTATATCTCGTTGATATTTTTATTTTGTGTGTTATTATATTGAGAAGTCAGTAAGCTAGTCAACAACCGCCAACTCATTTGGTCAAGATATTCCTATTTTATAAAGTAGATTTTGAGTGTTTATTTTATTTTGTTTTTTTTTTTTTTATTTTTTTTTTTTTTATAAAGAGGGATATATTAAATTAAAGACAAAAAAAAAAAAAAAAAAAAAAAAAAAAAAAAAAAAAAACATCAGCACACAAAGAGTGAAGACGATGAAATTACAAAATTCAGAATGTTAACATATGACAGCAAACAACAACATGATAAACATCTAATGAAGGAGAACAACAAATGATAAAAAAGCATCATGAAAGAATCCATGAATGAATATAGTCGGAAGAGAGCGATAACTCATAATTGGAGAGATTGAAATCGTCATGACTAAGGGTAATCCAATTAGAGACGGAATAAGACACTACAAGAAAATTGGAGATTACCGACCGAATATTCGGTCGAAAATCTAAAAACTTTTATCAATATTTGACTCGTCAGTGGTAAATTACTGATCGAAATAGCGTCAGTCGGTAAGTATATTTCGATCGGTAAAATTGCCGACCGAATGAATAAATAAATAGATTTTACTGAACTTCATTCGGTCGGTAAACTGACTGCATTTAAAAGAAATTTATGGGTCCCACAAGACCGACCATGGGTGGGTCTCACACCTGGGTTTTAGTAATAACTGGTGTGACTTGAACCCTTGACCTTAAAATTGAATGTGTAGCATAGTGAAATATATGTGTGTGTGTGTAAATTAGGGTGTTCACGGGTCGGGTCATGCGGGTCGATACACCCGAAACCCGAAATTTGAGTATGCAACTCGAGCGGGTCGGTAATTTTTTTTTATGTATTAATTATTTTGAGACATAAATACTAACTATTTTATGTCCTGAAACTTATCATACATATAAAATTTCAAGATAAAACATTAATAAACAACTGAAATAATAGTAAAAACTTTAAAAAAAATAAAAAAAAAATTTAGAAAATAAATAAAAAATTATTTTTCTGATCGAGTCGGGTTGCATCATCAAACCGATGAAACGACCCGTAAAAATCAGATCGGTTCGGGTCAATTTAGATTAGATTATTTTTTTTAGAACCCAAACGGGTAGGATCGGGTCCCGTAGGATTGCGATTCTTTTTTGTGTGTAAAGAGTGTGTTTGTGATAATGATAATATTATATATTTTATTAATATTTTTTTATAATTAATATTTTTTAACTACAGAATATTCATTTGATCGCTATTTATTATCAATTTACTGACTGATTATTCCTTCGATCGGTAAAATGACTAATTTTTTAATTAATATTCTTCCCAATAACAAATGGCCATGAAGAGAGAATCAAGAAAGTCCAATAACTTGTCATCTTTGTGCAAAAATTTCCACGCATGCATGAACTCTATCGGCTCAACTGAAAGAACCCAAGCAACTCCCCACCAATTAAAAATCAATCCAAGCAAATGAACATGAAAAAAAGGAGATGATTAGCAGTTTCATCACATAAACCACAAAGAGGACAAAGCATCAAAGAATAGTCAAGATGCTTCTACGACATAAAAACTTTTTGGTATGCACTGTACCAAGAAAGACGAGCAGAAGAAAAAACTGAACTTTCCTAGATGAAATATTTCTCCAAATAAAAGAGAAATGCCAAGGTTGCGATAGATTAAGAGCAGAAAAAAAGAATATGAGAGCATATTCTAACCAAGAACTTCCTTGAGTGACAAAAATTCCACGAGACAGAATCAGCCTCCATATGAGAAATAGGAGTGGCTTGAACTAATTGAAGCAAATAGATGAACTCAACTTGTCTAGAGACACGCTGGAAACGACGCCATGGGGAAATCGACTCACTTGAGCTGAGAAAATCAATCACATATATCTCTTTATTAGCTGCAAGATGAAATAAGAAAGGGAATGTGGCTTTTAGAGGCATCTGCAAACACCAATTATGAAGCCATATTTGAATTCTTGAACTATTACCAACTGAAAATTACAGAGACTGTTTCTATGTACCAGAACAAAAGCAAACATCCCGTAAACTTACTATATCACCCCAAACAGCCGATAATCTGGTGGAAGAATGATGAGGGAACCAAGTAGAGTTATTACAGCTATATTTGTGACTCATAAAATTGTTCCATAAAGAGGACTCATCTGATGCAAAACGCAAAAGCTATTTGAGCAGTAGAGCTTGATTTTTCGTAACTAAATCCATAATTCCAAGACCACCTGAATCCAAAGATTTCTTAACGGTATCCCAACCCACATTACAAATGGTTATTTTTTGAAGATAGCCCACTCATAAAAATTGTCCAAAAATAGATTAAAGTTTCCCTCAAATTATCTTAGGTACCTTGAATAAAGAAAGATAATACATGGGAATAGAAGAAAGGGACAACTTAAGAAAGGTAAGCCTACCACCATGTAACATCTAGTGAATCTGAAGACTTGTATGTTACCAAAGCCTAACGACAATTACAATTCGGAGGTATAATACTTGATATAAATCATGTTCAAGCAAGTACGTGCTCATAAAATTGCATTTGGGACATTCGAAAGATTCCTTGAAATTTCGACACAAAACTTAGTTTAAGTCTCATCTCAAATAATTTTTAGTAATCGGGCCGTAATTTTTCATAGGACCTCCGATTTTTATGAATTTTATATCACCATAAAGCTTAGACCGAGAGCTACAACTTTCGCGTTGGACATTCTTCCAAATTCGGACCAGAAACTGGTCAAAAATCATAAATTCCGTGACTGCTACAGTAATTTCGTGATTAGTCTAGAAAAATGATGAGGTGGCACAATCATAACCACTCATTCCATCACAAAATCAGCCCTTCTTTGTCTATAAATAGCATACAATTCACTCATCTTCTCTCAAGCAAAAAACGTGGGTGATGGTTTCTAAAGGAGCTCAAATTTTCTTTATTTTCATGGAAAATTTGATAAAAGGGGTTGAGTTCATGAGATTATTTTGATCAAGTAAGCTTCTAAATCCCTTTTCTTTCTTTATTTTTCATTTTGGCAAGGAAACCAAAGCCCCATTTTGCACATAGCATGTCCTAACCAGGAGAATTTTTAGATTTAGAATTAATAAGTTGTTTACAAGTATTTTGAGAGTAGTATGATAGTATAAACATGTAATAAGGCTCATATGTGAATGAAAATGTTGAGGAAATTTTGCTTTGTGAATTGATGATTCTTGTTGATGGTTTGTGTTGGGTTGATGAGATGAGATGGAAATTGAGTAATATTGAAGTTGGGGAAGTGCCTATGTGTTGGTCCTAGATTAAAGGAGTGGGGATTGCTTGAAGATGGCATTGAAAAGTGGAAACTAGGCCCTGAGAATGGCCTAGTGTCGCGATACGTGCAAAACAAAAGTCTTGTTTCGGCTCTGATCTGGTTTGCGTCGCGACGCGAAAAGTCCGACGTCGCGACGTGATACAGAGCATGTCCTTTGCCTGATTCAGTGTTTATACGCGTCGCGACGCACGGCAGAAAAAAATGTTGTCCCGTTTCATTTTCAACTTTAAAGGTTAGGGACCACCCAATGGGTTTTGTATCATATCATATATACACGTTATGACACGTTATACGTATTATACATCATGAGATAATTATAGAACAGTTGAATTAAGAAACTTAATTTAGTTCCAAAGCATATCCCCAGATTCATAGTCTAACCACGTTACCGATTATAGATCCTCGCAGGAACCGCAATTCCCTTTGACGAGTGGCATAACACCAACCAGATTCCAAATCAATGAGTGGACACTCTATTTATGAGTTGATTTTTCAATTATATTATTTTTTATTAAGACTTACTTTTACGCACAATAAGGCGTTAGCCAAATTTATTTTCAGTAGCTTTATAAATGAGAATGTCTTGAGAAATCATGATTTTAACAGTATGATATGGATTTGAGATTTCTGGAGGCATGGGGGAAAACACACCTCAGTATGTAACTTATGGAATTGACGGATGACTTGTGCACAAGTAGATGACTAGGGAGACGGCGATACGTAACGCCCCAGATTCTAGTTCAGGACTAGGGATGACAGATGCCCCTAGATCCTAGATTCAGAGCTTGGAGGGTAGCATAGATCCGCACCCCCAGTTCTAGTTCGGTGGCTTTGGGGACGGCGATATGTAACGCTACAAGACCACTAGTTTCAGGGACAGGTAGTGGCATGCTTTGGGGGACGGTGATACGTAACCCCACAATGCCATGGATTTGCACTACTGGCTCTAGTTAGGCGTATGAGGGGATGACGATATGTAATGCCCCCATACGTTAGGTTTTCAGAGTCATATATCAGTTCTTAGAAATAGTTTTCAGAACAGATCTTTTAGATACAGGTTTTCAGAACCAGATTTTCAAAGCAGATTTCAAAAATAGATTCCAGAGAGAAGTTTTCTAGAAAGAAAGTTTTTAGAAACAACAGTTTTATAAAAGATTTTCAGAAAAGATAAGTTTTACAAAAGAGATTTCAGACAAGATTTTTAGAAAGAGAGGGTCTAGAGTTTTCAGACAATAAAAGAATTTTCATATAAGATTGCTTCTTGGAAAGATTTTGAGTTTTAGAACCAAGTATTTTCCATAATAGTACTTCAGTTTTCGTTTTAAACAGTCCACTCACTTAGATCGTTCAAACGGTCTAATCCCTCACTCTCAATTTCCTTGTTTTGCAGGTATTCTTGGAGGACGAGCTCGGGAGGATGGATACTGATGGCAGTTACTAGGGTATGGAGTCTACCAGGTCAAGTCAAATAGAGAGAGTCCAGTCAGAGTCAAAGAGAAGTCATGTATCAATCATTGGTATTGGGTCGGTCATTGTATAAAGTTAAAGTGTTTATCAATAAAGTTGTAAAAGTGAGTGTTAGTGAGTATACAGTTATTAATGTTGAGTTTGCACATCATGTTGTTTAGTTTGGGTAACAGTCCCATATATGAAATTTTGAATTAAGAAAGAGTATCAGTGTTGCTCATAGTTAGAAGGTCAGAGGCTCAGAGGAATAGTACAGCCTTTCCCTGCCGGTAGCATCTCCCAGATTGGGGATGTTACACACCAAATGACAAAAATCTATTTTTCCAATTGCATAACGTAGTATGAATTTTATCAATAACTGGGGGCCATAAAGCTTTACGTCCACGATTACCACCCATCGAAAGACCCAAATATTTGAAAGGAGACGAAGTACACTTACAATTCAATAGAGAAGCCCCATAATTAGCCAAAACAAGATCCCCATCAATACAAACGATCGAGCTTTTCTTATAATTGACTTTAAGACCATAAATCATTTTGAAGTAGTGAATGACCCTTCAGATTCTTAAAAGTGAATCAATATTTTTTTCTCTAGAGAAGATAAAGGTGTCATCAGCAAACTAAAGATGGGAAATCACCAAGTTTGAATAACCCACATTAATACCATACAACAAACTAAGATCTTGGGATTTAGAGAGAAGAACATGCAGCCATTCCGCTGTAATTAGGAACAGATAGAGAGATAAAAGGTCACCCTATTTAAGTCATATGCCCATAGGAAATTGGGTAGTGGGGGAACCATTAACCAAAGCCACAGCTCTAGCTGCAGCATTACACTAATCAATCCAACCTCTCCAGCGCATACCAAAACTCATTTCTAGCATAATTGAATCGATAAAAGCCCATTAAACCGAGTCAAATACTTTTTCGAAATCAAGTTTCAAAAAAATACCGTCTTCACTACTTTTTTAACCCAATCCATGACTTCATTAGCCAGAAGAATACCATCGAGGATCTATATACCTTTTAAAAAATCCAATTGAGAGGAACTAATGAGATACCCCAACACCTTTTCAAATGATTAGCGAGCAACTTAGCTATGATTTTATAAAGACTATTAATAAAGGAGATATGGCGATATTATTTAAGATCAATAGGATTGTCCAATTTAGGTATCAACGCAATTAAAGAGTTATTAATACCTAATGGAAGCTGGCCTGTATAGTGAAAGCCTTGAACCTTACTGAAAATATCATGCCCTACAATATCCCAAGCCCTCTAAAAGAAGTTGAAGTTAAAGCCATCTGGACCAGGAGCTCTAGAACCTTCAAAACTCTACACCACCTGTCTGACCTCATCAAAAGAAAAAGAAACTTCCAAAGAATTTGCATCAGCTAAAGGCAACCTTCTAAAAACTAGATTCAAAAATGAAGGATGATAACCTGAACCACCCAAGTAAAGGTCTGAAATGAAGGAAATTACTTTTGACTTAAATTCAGAAGGATAAGAAACGTGTCTCCCATTAGAAGAAATAGAGCCCTGAAAATTTCTCATGTTTATTTCATTGGCGACTTTTTGGAAAAATTTGGAATTATTGTCACCAAGCTTAAGCTAAGTTGTCCTACTTTTTGGTTGCCAAATAGATTCACCATGGTGGTACAAAGAGGGATTGTATCATGCTCTGCTGTGCGTAACATGTTATTAAGTTCTTTATAACTGGCTTGCATCGAATGCATTATGAAAGTTTAACATAAAGCCAGCGTAAGTACCGGGCAAAGAAGATAGAATCAAATTTTGACCTAGCCATTCATCGATCATAATGCCATGTCGTTCCAAATATCGGATCTAGTCGATCATGTTCAAAACATGAATACTAACCGCTCCTCCATCCTTGAGCGTAACATGAAATAATTCCTTAGATTTCTGATTTATTTCAATTTCTTGATTTACTTCGAACAACTCCTTAAATTTTCTCATAATGCTCCAAGCATTAAGTACTTCTATGTATTGTTTGAGCAAATTTATAACCATCGATCCTAAAATATAGGATTTCACCCCAAAGGTTTTTAACCTTCCATTTTTCAAATGTCTCTTGCTCTTCGGGAGTGGAATCATGATCAATTTCGATATGCAATGGATTCAGTGTCATATAGCTAAATCGTTCTCACTCCAAGACAAGGCAGATGTTCATTTCCCACTCAAAGTAGTTCTCGGCTCCTTTCAATTTATTTAAATCCAAAAGTCATGCTAATGGATTTGCAGCAGCCATCTACAAAATAATAATTAAATACTAGCAGAACATTTTCATTTCAATATAAAACCACTATTATGATTATGGATTTTAAATCTATTAGTGTCCTCTCATTACTATAAGTAATTTCGTAATCTCCCTTAATAGAAAAATAGAAATTTGACAATCAAATTTTATAACGGAAAGTGGATCCCATGACATTTACTTTAACTTCACAATAATGACGGTATTGGCCTTCATAAATTCATTAGGTAGACCTTCTCGGTCAATCACATTCATGTGACTCTTATATTTGATCCTGAATCGTTTCTTATCCTCACAATAATGACGATAATGGATTAAAATATTAACACACTCACAAAGATGTTATTTACTCCTAAGTATAAGAGTGTTGAAGTAATAAAATAACCCGATAAGTCCGAGGTCGATCCACATGGAATAAATTTAATAGGATAAAATAATAATTCAACTAATAAAATAATAAAATAAAATACTAGGTTTAGGGGATCTACTCTTGATCTTTCAAATATAAATAATTTTTACTTTTTATAAAATATAAATTATAATTATTTCCCAATCAATTTATTACATAATTATCAGGTATTAATTATGCCAACACATGTAATTCATAATGTCGATAATTAGTCATGCCAATGTACTAAATATGCCAAAAATATATAAAACCATTCATAAAGGCGGTGATAACATTTGTCTATAACAAGTCCAGTTAGGTACTCAATTATGTCAAATATATAAAACCAGCCATATAAGCGGAACCGTATTGTCTATAATTAATCTAGATCTTTAACAATCCACTCCCTCTCATTTATGAGATTCAAGTATTATATGTGTCAATCGGGGACTATCTACAGCTAGTCAAGAGTCCTCAATAAACGAGAAAGAGTATGAATTTTATTTGAGAAATTATCACAATTTATAAAATATAATATAAATAAAAATAAAAATCACATATATTTTCATACCACTAGCTTCACCCTTTACCCGAGCATGATACAAATTATCATAACAAGATATAAATAAAACATTCATAATTTTATTAATAAAAGTAAAATAAATTACAAAAGAATAAATACACATAAGAGCTCATCCCAAAAAGTCTCAAGAGAGACCTGTGGAAATTTTGCTGAGGAAATGAAGTGTCTAGCATTCTCTATTTATAGAGGATGCTCTGCACCTCTTTCAAAGAATTTGCATGCAACTTTCAAAATTTGCATGCAAAATACACAACATGACAAACCACATTGATTTGCATGTTACCAATTCTTCAAATGAATCTTTTTTTTTATAATATATTAATATATATATATATATAATCTTAGTGTGACCTCTAGTATAATATATATATATATATATATATATATAATATTTTATATATAAAATCTTGGTGGGTCTTCCAAAATATATTATATAAATATATATTATAATAATAATAAAATACATGTGTGGATAAATATATCATAAACTCATTTTTTCGCCAATTTATACACAGTGAATGATTTCCAAGTCCAATTTGAATATAGTTGTCAGCTCTTTTGGGTTTCTGGATATTGGAATTCAGATATCATATCCATTTTTCTTGTTGAGCATCAGATGCAGTATTTTACCTATAAAAAAAATCACAATAAAAATATTTAAAAAATAAATTTAATTATTATTTTATAAATGTGTTAAATTAAAGGAACTAATGAATAAATGTAAAATGAATAGTTTCTCATTTATTAAATGTACACTTTTTAATGTTTATCACACCCTCATCCATCTTATTACTAGTCTCTAGTAATTTGAGCGAAAACTTAAAAGAAAAATTCTTATTCAAGTTAATAATTATTTTCATTTTTTTTTCTAAACAATCAAATAAGTAAATTCTTTTGTACTTTTTACCATTCTTCCATATAAAACAAGGTATCAATCAATTCATTGTGCCCACAATATTCACAGGTCTTGTTGAACAGAGTGTAATATTTTTTTCCTAAAATTATATTAGAGTCACACCTTTTTGACAATGAAAGTTTTTTTATAAATATAAAATATTTTTTATTTATATTAATACATCTGCAATCTATGTAAAGAGCTTTGGGTCAGTGACTCCCAAACGAGTTGGCTTTAGGGCATTAAGTGTTAAGACACTCCTATGGACTTAATTGCTCAGATCTTAGATGACAAAAAGAAAAATATTTAATTTTCTTAAGCTTTCTCCTAAATCTATTTAACAAACTTTGGGCTAGCGAATCCCATACCAGTTGTCCTTAGGGCATTAAGTTTTAAAACACCCCATACGAACTTAATTTGCTCTAGTTAGAGAGGCTGCGAAATTGAACTTATTCATATATTTTTCTCTTTTTTTTTTCCTTTTTTAACTCAAGTTCTATCGTTTTACGCGAACAACACTACTTGTTGAGGTAAGATGTCCGATTACTAAGTATAAGCTGTTGGGGTTGGTGCTCAGAGCGCCAATTCCCGGTTGTATTTCCTAGAAAATAATATTGTAAAACGTTTTATTATGAACAAAATAAACAGTTTCTATAATATAATGTATCTTTTATTATGGTAAAGACGTAATAGACCATATGATGATTAGTCATGATACTGTTGCAAAAGCGTCGCAACTGACATTGAGTTGTATCATGACGTTGTCATTCTCAGACATTTCCTGGTCAAGGTTTACACTACTTGGTCAGTAAAATAAACCCGTTGAGACCCGTACATGTCGTATACTGGAATATATGATTCCAATGGTTTCTCAATGAACCATGAGTCTTGGGGACTCGTATAGACGTGTAGGTGTTTATAACAGATAAACACTAAACGACTCACCGAAGATTCTTAATGGATGGTACACCAACGTCAATAAGAATCTTCCCGGGTTGAGTAGCATTTGTGATTCTTCGACTTGAGATATCACTGTGGGCACATGAGACATCTTCCACACATAGATGGCAATCACGTCACTGATCTATTTAGATCAGACCTCCTCATGTTCGTTGGGTGTGGATAGATCCTCAGGGTGTCCTGTGTGTCGAGATATGATCCGTCAGTTCTGTGTACAGAGCATAGATAGTCCATTTATGATTAGCAATCAGATAAAAAACACGGGCGCGAGGTACACTTTAGAAGTCAGTTCTAAGTGCTCTTTTAGAGATTGCTAATAGAGACGTCGACGGGATTGTCCCTATAAAGATTTGACGTTTACATCTATATCTCTGGGATATATCCGGATACCTGTGATGGAGGAATTACAAATTTGCCATGACCTCGACTTGTATGATTCAATGAGTTTATCCGTGGTCGTTATAATTTACAGGTGGGTAAATTATGGACACGAAATTAGATTTCGTGACGGATATGCCTGAATCTAGAGAGTCTCACTAGTGAAATATACTCGTAGAGCACTAGGGCAACTTTTATGAATAATACTGATTATTTATAAGTCGTTTAAAGGTTAAACGAAAAATACATGTGAAGGGACCTAATAGTCATTTCCTAATTTTTGTGTATTTGCATTTAATGATAAATTTTATCAAATACACATTAATTAAATGTCAAATTGTGATATTTGACTAATATCATAAATATATATATATTTGAATATTTAATGTAAATATAATACATATATTTAATATATTTGTATTTAAATAATTATTTAATTATTTAATTATTAAATAATTAAATTAATTAAAAATATAAATATCGTAAGTTGTGATATTTTTTGGAAATGCTTTAGTTGCTTTTGTTGACTTGTTGAATTATTCATTAAAGTTGTAATGATCATTTTAACAAGTTGATAAAGCTAACTTTAATTGAAACAAAAATAAAATATCTAGATAATTTATCATACCAAAATTCGGTCAAGGCATTGGTGTGAGGTATAAATTGTGTTGTTTCATTTTATGGTTTCATAAGTTCATTAGACACAAAATAAACAAAAAGGAAGTTGAGAGAAAAGTTTGAAGGCAAAAGGAAAAGGCTTAGAAATCTTTGGTATTTGTAAGTTTTTCTGTAAAGCTTTCAACATGAAAAATGTTTCTAACATGATTAGCTTCAATATATGTTGCTTTGATGTTGTCTCTTCTCTTATAGTTTTGTTTAATTGGTTGTGAACTTGAATGAAAGATGTATGCATGTAAGTAAGCTTGAAATGGTTTCAAAGGCTTACTTTTGATTATTTGATAATCAAGTTGTCATTCTAGAGTTGTTGAGCCACTCCTTGGTGACCTAGAATTGTTCTAGAGTTATTTAAAAGTAGTGAGACTTGTTTGGTGTGGTAAAGAATGAATTAAAGTGTTGGATTTTAAAGATATCGTAATATTGGTCAATTTGATTAAATTATAAAATTAGGGTTCTTAAGCCCTTCCCAATTAGGGGATTTTCATATATGTGATGTATTATGGAGTGTATATGATGCATATAAATTTTTGGGTTGATTGTATTTGATCTTGGCATGTTTTGAACATGAAAGAACTAAATTGCAAATAACCGAAAAATGTTGGTGTGTTCGGCAATTTGACAAAAATTGGAGATTTTGTTGCAATTTGATTTTTATGAGTTGGACTTGTTGGAAATCATTTTAGAAATGATTTAGAATCATCCAAAATTATATTTGACAATTTGAGGACTAAAATGATCAATTTACAAAGTTATGGGGTAATTCGATAATTACCAAGAAATTTGATTTCTTGTGTAATTTTTCAGAATTTGATAATTGGATAATTAAATAAATAAGATTATTTAATTGATCCAAGAAAAGTTTTGAAATTAGAAAATTTTGATTTTCCGCGATTCCGCTGCGTTACCGGTTTTTCGCCATAAAACCCCTACAAATGGTATCAGAGCGAGTCTGATTCTGGACACCCTAATAAGATTATGCCTTTTAAAATTCAATGTTTAATTTTATCTTTACTTGATGCATGCATATATTTATTTAATTTGATTAAATAAAGTAAAAAACATCTTTTGCGGAAAATCCCTAATTAATAAGGTTTTATGTTAATTATGTATTTGATGCATATTACATGGCCTGTCTTGTTAATACGGTTTATGGATAATTTTCTGTGACTACATCTGAGACTGTGCCAAAAATGTGAGGGTGTAGCCGATAGAAATTTATTCATGCCGAATGTATATCAGATACTAGATAAATTCAAGCGAAAGCGGAATCCTGAACGTGCCAAAGCTGTCTGGGTTACGTAAGTAGCTTGAGTTTAACATTGAAAAGTTTAACCTTGGTACGTCTCCTTGTGAACGTGCCAAAGCTATCACAACGAGAAACGACCAGGACCGGAAACCCAGGAGTCACTATTGAGTGATTGACAATGAGTTGTCTACCTGATGAATATACGTAGGCGAGATCGTGCCAAAATTGTGAGCTGAAATGTATTCATGGCATCCACCTTTCACTATTTATATTTAATTTAATTATAAAATCTTTGTATTCTGTTTAGGGATTACAATATTGCATGATTTAGTGCGAGGGACATTTTTAGATTAAAAATCCATGATCTAGTTAATGCTTATGATATTATATGAAACTGCTTTATATTTGCTAACCGTTTTTCGTGATATATGTGATAGATTTGCGATGGCGGCACCATCTTCTAATCAGTTTACGCGTATGTTGGATACGAACAAACTCAAAGGCACTGAGAACTTCGCCGATTGGGACTTGGATTTAAGGATTGTCCTTGATTCCGAGAAGTTGGGATATGTTCTTGAGGGTCTGCTGCCCCTTGCTGTGTCTGAGGACGCAACACCGGAGAAACACCAAGTTTTCCAAGCTTGGAAAGATGATGAATTAAAAGTTAAATCATACATTTTAAGTTCGCTGACACCGGGACTCAAGAAACAATACTATGGCATGACAGATGCGTATAGTATGATGATGCGATTAAGAGAATCGTTCATGAACTAAGAATAAATTGTTGTTCACAAAGTTGCGATGGAACTGTTCCATGCACGACTGGACGAGGGCTAAGCTGTGAGCTCACATGTTCTTCACATGATGGATTTGATCGATCAACTGAGGAAACATAATCTCCCTCTGAATGACATTCTCGATAGGAGTGTCATTCTTGGTTCGCTCCTAGCTTCATATCGCCAATCCGTGATGTACTTCAACATGAATGGGATTATCTGTACCTACCATGAGCTGTATAGGATGCTGATCATGGTGGAAAAGGACCTAAGGAAGGGAGTACCAACTCGCCCTCCGAAACCTACTTCACTTTTTGCTTCTTCCCAGACCTGGTCAAAGGGAAAGAAGACGGAAGCGAAGAAGAAGAAGGGTTTCGGTTCTCAACCGCAAGGAAAGATAGCAAAGCCCAAAAGGGCTTTCGAAGACAAATGCCATCACTACAGCAAAGTCGGGCACTGGAAAAGGAACTGTCCTGAATACATTGCCCAGATAAGGAGAGAGAGAGCATCTACATCAAGTACATTTATTTTTCCAGTTATTGATATCTCACTGGCTTGTGAAGCTGTTACATCCAGCTCGATTTTAGATTCTGTTTGTCCTATTCACATTTGCAATTCGTTGCAGGTGCTGAAGGAAAGTAAGAAACTGAAGCCTGGAGAGATGCAGTTGCGCCTTGGGAGTGGAGACTCTCTAGATGCAGTTGCAGTGGGAGCATGAGAGATCCCTTTACCTAATGGGAAACTTTTATTGTATGATTGCTACGTTGTACCGGGATGTGTAGCAAATATTATATCTCTTTTTGTATTCGATACAGAAGGTTATCGTATTAATATAAAGAACTGTTCTTTGTATTTATATGATAAACGTAATATTCAGATCCTTTGTTGTCCAAATGAGCATGGTCATTACATATTGCATACTTCTAAAGATATTTTGAATACTGGGATTAATAAACGTAGTTTACCTATTGTTAATAATACTGAACTTTGGCATATGCGGCTAGGTCATATAGGCGTTAAACTCCTTACCCAATTGGTTAGAAATGGTTTGATACCAGATCTACCATTAAACCATATCCAACTTGTGAATCGTGTATTCAGGGTAAGATAACCAAAGCCTCATTTTCTGGTATTGGACACCGCGCCACTAACTTACTGGAACTCGTACATTCTAATGTATGTGGTCCACTAAGTCAGACTGCTCACAGTAGTTATTCATACTTTGTTACCTTTACCGATGATCTGTCACAGTACGGTTATGTCTATCTGATGCGACATAAATCGGAAACCTTTGAAAAGTTCAAAGAGTTCCAAAATGAAGTAGAAAAATAGACTGGTCAATATATTAAATGCCTTTGATCCGATCAAGGCGGCGAATATATGAGCAGTGAGTTCATGGATTATATGAAGGAGAATGGGATTCTTGCTCAATATACTCCTCCAGGTACTCCACAACACAATGGAGTGTCTGAGAGGAGAAATCAGACTTTATTAGATATGGTCCGATCAATGTTGAGTTTTACAGATTTACCCTATTTCCTATAGGGCTACTCTCTTTTAACAGCTGCACATCTTTTGAATAAGATTTCTTCAAAAGATGTTCCTACGACTTTGTATGAGATATGGACCGGTAGGAGACCAAATCTTAGTTATATTAAGGTTTGGGGTTGTCCTGGCTATGTCAGGATGACTCAGCCAGATAAGCTTTCGCCTCGAGGGCACAAGTTTAGGTTTGTTTGATATCCTTCAAACACGAAGGGATATCTGTTCTATGATACCGAGCATCGAAATGTATTCGTAGCTCGCTTCGCAAGATTTCTAGAAGTATAATTTTTGTCATAAGGTGGTAATCATAGACAAGTTGAACTTGATGAAGTCCAACCTGAAAACAACAAACCAACGGAGGAACTTGAAGTTCAAGTAGATGAAGAACCTTCAACACACACACTATGTAGGTCACAAAGGGTATCTAGAACTCCTGAACGCTTGTATTTGATACGAAAAAAATAGTCTTGATGTTCTCTAAGTTGAAGAGACTGATCCTTTTACCTATAGAGAATCGATGTTGGACATCGACTCCGTGAAATGGCAAAGTGCCATGAAATCCGAGTTAGACTCAATGCATGAGAATCAAGTTTGGGACTTGGTTCGCTTCCTGAAGGAGTTGTTCCTATCAGTTGTAAATGGGTTTACAAGAGGAAGCACATGCCTGATAAAAAGGTTGAAACTATAAGGCCCGACTGGTAGCAAATAGTTACACGCAGCGACCTGGCGTCGACTATGATGAGATTTTTTCACCAGTAGAAATGTTTAAGTCTATTTAGGATTTTGCTTTCTATAGCTGCGTATCATGACTACGAGATTTGACAAATGGATGTCAAAATGGCTTTTCTAAATGGATTTCTTGATGAAGAAATCTATATGGAATAGTCGGAAGGTTTTGCGTCCAGCGAAAACTCGGGTATGGTATGTAAGCTTACGAAGTCCATTTATGGACTTAAACAAGCTTCACGAAGTTGGAATTTTCGATTCGACGAGATTATTAGATCGTCTGGTTTTCTCAAGAATTCGAAAGAATCATGTGTGTATCAGAAGGCCAATGGGAGAATGGTAGTATTTTTAGTCATCTATGTTGACGACATCCTAATCATTGGGAATGATATAGGGATGTTACAAGGCGTCAAAACATATCTCTGTAAAAATTTCTCCATGAAGGACCTGGGAGAAGCTTCCTATATTTTAGGGATAAAACTCTATAGAGATAGACAAAGGAAGCTGATTGGGTTATCCCAATCAACATACATAGATAAGATCTTGGAACGATATAATTTTGGTAACTGTAAGACAGCCAACATACCCTTCAGACATGGGATTCATCTTTCGAAGAAGATGAGTCCACAAACAGAAGATGAGAATGTTAGAATGTCTAACCAACCTTATGCTTCGTATTTGGGTAGCATAATGTTTGCCATGTTATGTACTAGGCTTGATATCAATTTCACTGTTAGCGTAACTAGTAGATATCAGTCCAATCCAGGAAATGACCATTGGATGGCCATTAAACATATCCTGAAGTATCTTAAAGGTACTAAGGATAAGTTGATAATTTATGGAGGAAGTGAACTGCAAGTTAACGGGTATACGGATTCCGACTTCCAATCGGATCCCGATGAGAGAAAGTCTACATCTGGATTTGTCTTTACCCTTAACGGAGGTGCACTTTGTTGGAAGAGTTTCAAACAGGGGTAAACAGCAGATTCCACCACAGAGGCGGAATTCATTGCAGCTTCGTAAGCTGCAAAGGAAGCTGTATGGATTATGAACTTTATCACAGAATTGGGAGTTGTCCCAAGTATCGAGAATGCGATTCCGTTATACTATGATAGTACTTGAGCCATTGCGCAACCAAAGGAACCAAGGGCGAATCAGAAGTCGAAGCATGTGGAACGGAAGTACCACATCATTCAAGAGATTGTGTCACGAGGGGATATTGTCATGTGCAAGGTACTGAGTGAAGATAATCTAACAGACCCACTTACGAAGTCCATACCTTCGAAGTTATTTGATAAACATGTGGAGTCGATGGGTATTAGATATAATCGATATTGGCACTAGAGCAAATGTGAGATTTTGTTGGGGTTGGTGCTCAGAGTGTCAATTTCCGGTTGTGTTTTCTAGAAAATACTATTGTAAAACGTTTTATTATAAATAAAATAAGCAGTTTCTGTAATATAATATATCTTTTAAAATGGTAAAGACGTAATAGACCTTAGGATGATTAGTCATGATACTATTGCAAAAGCGTCGCAACTAACATTGAATAGTATCATGACATTGTCATTCTCAGACAGTTACTGGTCAATGTTTACACTACTTGGTCAATAAAGTAAACCCGTTGAGACCAGTACATGTCGTATACTGGAATATATGATTCCAATGGTTTCTCGATGAACCATGAGTCTTGGGGACTCGTATAGACGTTGTGGCACACAGAAACTGGGCGACGCATGCTGTTCCGGGCTCGCGG
The DNA here is from genome assembly GCA_019454045.1 of Zanthoxylum bungeanum. Classification (NCBI taxonomy): domain Eukaryota; kingdom Viridiplantae; phylum Streptophyta; class Magnoliopsida; order Sapindales; family Rutaceae; genus Zanthoxylum; species Zanthoxylum bungeanum. The sequence continues at coordinate 50,162 of SKCR01005951.1, read as the reverse complement.
CCCGGTTGGGAGTACGGAGTAGTCCGCGGGGGAACTAAATCGGAGAATAATGGAGTCGCCACCCGATGTGAACCGGGACAAAGATTTAAGGCCGCACTCACCCCTCGCAAGGGAAGACCTCAAACCGTTGGGTTCGGAAGGGTCCATTTCTTATGCCACTTGTAATGAAATGATTTGTGCAATAATTTAACCAAGCCTAAACAACATATTTCCAAGAGTATTCTACTTTTAAGTTCACATGCATGAAAGTAATCATCATAACGGCGAACATACAATAGCACACAGCAGTCTCATGAACATACTTCGATCATATAATGCGGAAAACAAAGAACAACCTAAACATAATGTAAATTCCAAACGCAAAATAAATGACTAATCATGCTTGAAAATGAACTAAATAGGCTAAATCATGCTTGAATACCATCTCATGAACACATCAAATAGATAAATGCATGGATACAAATAGTATGATTGATTACATAATACAAGAGAAATCACCTAAGAAACAATTATGCATGGCATGTGATGAAAAGGACTCAGTTCAGTGTATGCGCATTCGTGCGGCGTTCGTAGCCGCGTTCGAATGGTAAACAGAAGGTTCGCGTTCGTATAGCGTTTGAAAACGCGTTTGAATGGGATAGGACCTGATGAAACAAAACACATTCGCGTTCGAGTAGCGTTAGTAAACGCGTTCAAACGGTAAACAGAAGGTTCGTGTTCGTATAGCGTTTGAGAACGCGTTCGAACGGGACCAGACCTGATGCATGATAGACGACGCAACACATACATAGATAAGAAAATCCATAATGTAGGACCCCGTGTGCCTGATTGAACTTGTTCCCATTCAATCGGGTGTACCTTGTCCGGCGCGGCAGAACATCGTGGTAAAGGTAGCCTTTAGGCATTTTCCCTCGAATTGAGGACCTTTAATCCACCCTAGTTAGCCCATGCGCATTAGAATGCAATACATGCGTAAATAGAATAATGATATGCATAAAGTTAATGACATAACAAAAAGCGCCGCAAAACATCGTGGTAAGGTAGCCTTTAGGCATTTTCCCTCGAATAGAGGACCTTTAATCCACCCTAGTTAGCTCATGCGTGTTACATCACAATGCATAGAAAGTAAAGACAATGATATAGGACTTCGTATGCTCGGTTGAACATATCTCACATCCAACCAAACATACTTTGTCCGGCGCGGCAAAGTATTGGCGCAAAGGTAGCCTTTTGGCCATTTCTTCCCTTAAATGGAAAACCTTTAGACCAATATGCTAAGCCCATGCGCATCACATCATCAACACACAGAAAGTAAAATGGCGAAATGTAAGATGCGGATAATAAACAATCAAGATAAAATAAAGGGAGATATGTGCCGTTTACTCAAGTGGTACGTGGAGTTTTATCCCAAGTACAGACCGCACTAACGTCCATTCGGATTTGGCTACGGAATGTACGTCTGGGTTTCCATCCTATATACCACAATAGGCGACACATTTTCCCTTTCATTCAAAGGCCACAACATGCATCCACAAATGACTCTCATGCGAATAAAAAAATAAAAAAAACGAATGACAATAAATAGAAAAAGTGCCCTCAGGTCTAACCTTTTAAATCACCTCTCGGACGTACGGTACACGATCATCGAAAGGGCTAACGCTCTGCAACTCCTCCGGTTCACTGGTTCACTGCTTTCGTTCGTTGTCTCACTATTTTGAGTCATCGTTCCCCCTATTTTGCTGCTGTTTTTACTGTATTTCGCTGCTCTTTCGGTGACATTTTCTGGTCACTGTTTCAAGTATTTTAGGCCACTGTTTTGGGGTATTTGGGGCTGCTGTTTAGGGGTGAGTTTCAGTAGTTTGAGGGGTGTTCCAAGGCTGTATGGGGTTACTATTTTCGGTGGTTTAGGAGGGCTGTATGAGGCTCTTGTTTTCGGTGGTTTAGCGGGATTTCTTGTGTGAATGAGCTAGGGTGTCAATGCCTTGTAGAATTTTTGTGGTTTGTATCAATGTGCTAGCCGCTTGGATGTGTGGTGGAGGTTTCTTTTTATAGGCAAAGGCTAGGGTTAAATCTTGTTCAAAAAGGAATAAATCAATTATTGTTTTACAAGGAAGGTCTAATATTTGATTGGGGGACATGTCTTGGCTAGATTAGGAATATGATATATTTAATTTGTTTTGTTTAGGCATGAGATTATTTTAATTTGGTATATGATTTTTAGATTTTATTTAATTCCCCATGTGTTAAATATGCATTTTATTAATTTGGATGTGTTTTATGGGCTAGGCTAATTGGGCTTGGGTGTGAGGCTAGCAGCAAAACCAGAAATACCGACACCGTTCGAACGCCGATTCGAACGCTACACGAACGCCCGCAGTCTGCTTGAAGTTTGAACGTGGTCACGAACGCAGCACGAACGAAAACAGTGAACTTGTGAAATGAATCTGATGACATATTTATTCTGAATTTCCCCTTCCGACGTCCGTTTCCCGCGACTTCCGTGACATAAAAGGTAGTGTCTCCAAATGAGACTCATCATAGGGACTTACATGCAAAAATGCAGTGCCTACAGACGTGTAGGTGTTTATAGCGGATAAACACTGAACAACTCACCGAAGATTCTTAATGGATGGAAAACTAACATCAATAAGAATCTTCTCGGGTTGAGTAGCATTTGTGATTATTCGACTTGAGATACCACTGTGGGCACATGAGACATCTTCCACACTTAGATGGCAGTCACGTCACTGATCTATTTAGATCAAACCTCCGTCGGTTCGTTAGGTGTGGATATATCCTCAGGGTGTCATGTGTGTGTCGAGATAGGATCATTCAGTTCTGTGTACAGAGCATAGGTAGTCCATTTATGATTAACAATCAGATAAAAACCATGGGCCCGTGGTACACTTTAGATGTCAGTTCTAAGTGTTCTTTTAGAGATTTCTAATAGAGACGTCGACAGGATTGTCCCTATAGAGATTTGACGTTTACATCTATATCTATGGGATATATCCGGATACATGTGACGGAGGAATTATATATTTGCCATGACCTCACCTGTATGATTCATCGAGTTTATCTGTGGTCGTCATAATTTACGGGTGGGTAAATTATGGACATGAAATTGGATTTCAAGTGGGATATGCCTGAATCTAGAGAGTCTCACTTGTGAAATATACTCTTAGAGCACTAGGGCAACTTTTATAATAATACTGATCATTTATAAGTCGTTTAAAGGTTAAACGAAAAATACATGCGAATGGACCTAATAGTCATTTCCTAATTATTGTGTATTTTTATTTAATGATAGATTTGATCAAATACACATTAATTAAATGTCAAATTATGATATTTGACTAATATCATAAATATATATGTATTTGAATATTTAATGTAAATATAATACATATATTTAATATATTTGTATTTAAATAATTATTTAATTGTTAATTAATTAAATTAATTAAAAATATAAATATCCTAAGTTGTGATATTTTTTGGAAATGCTTTAGTTGCTTTTAATGACTTGTTGAATTATTCATTAAAGATGTAATGATCTTTTTAACAAGTTGATAAAACTAACTTTAATTGAAACAAAAATAAAATATCTAGATATTTTGTAATACCAAATTTCGGCCAAGGCATTGGTGTAAGCCTTCCAAATTTGGGTATTTTCATATATGTGATGTATTATGGAGTGTATATGATGAATATAAATTTTTGGGTTGATTGGATTTGATCTTGGCATGTTTTGAACATAAAAGGACTAAATTGTAAATAACCGAAAAATGTGGGTGTGTTCGGCAATTTGACAAAAATTATGGATTTTATTGCAATCTGATTTTGATGAGTTGGACTTGTTGGAAATCATTTTAGAAATTATTTAGAATCATCCAAAATTATATTTGACAATTTAAGGACTAAAATGATCAATTTGTAAAGTTATGGGGTAATTCGGTAATTACCAAGAAATTTGATTTCTTGTGTAATTTTTCAGAATTTGATAGTTGGATAATTAAATAAATAAGTTTATTTAATTGATCCAAGAAAAGTTTTGAAATCGGAAAATTTTGATTTTCCGCGATTCTGCTGCGTTACTTGATTTTCGCCATAAAACCCCTACACAAGCTTGGTTAGTTATTTTTTTTTTGAAATAAAAATAAAAACTCCATTACTTTTAGGAGCTGCCTCCAACAAACTAGAGAACTGAATATTACAAAATTTTCAATTACAACCCATGATCATATGTTACCATGTATGTTGATAATACTTATTAAATGAGCATATGAAAATCAAATTTAAATAATTTTATGGAGAATTCACAAATTTAAATAATGTAAAAGAAATGAACAAAAAAAACTTGTTAAAAAATAACATAAAAATAAAAAAATTTTTTATTTTTTTACACACAAAATAAAATAATTTTTTTTAAAAAAAAATAAAAATAAAAATATTCTAGTTAACTATCATCTCCCCCTAACCAAATTGAGACATGTTCCTCAATATCTAAATAAAAAGAAGTAGACTTTAGAAGACATCACATGATTCATGTGGTATTGACAATTGAATCTACAACATCGCTATTAAAAGGAAATGTTATTGCTTAAAATAATTAAAAAAAAAATCAAAATAGTAAATTGAAATGTAATTGTGATTGTGCCTCACATCTTCATCTGGTTTTACGCCCAGTAATGGCTTGAAAGCCCTTTATGGGTCGAGGATATGCTTCCCATCAAATTTTCTTATAAATTGACAAATAAGGTTTTTTAAATTCAGATTCCCGAGACTATAATTTAGTAAAGTATTTTTCTTACAAAATAAAAAATATATATACAAGATTTTTTAAATAAAAAACACACAAACAACACAAAAATGAAAAAATATAATAATATTAAATTATTACTATATCTATCAAATTTTATTCACCGGAAACGGCCCCAAAAACTTGACACATTCACAAAATGATTCTTTACTGTAAATTATAAAGAGTGTCGAAACAATAAAATAACCCGATAAATCCGGAGTCGATCCACAGGGAATAAATTTAATATGATAAAATAATAATTCAACTAATAAAATAATAAAATAAAATATTAGGTTTAGGGGATCCACTCTTGATATTTCAAATATAAATAATTTTTACTTTTTATAATATATAAAGTATAATTATTTCTGAATCAAATTATTTCATAATTATCAGGTATTAATTATGACAACACATGTAATTCGTCAAGTCGATAATTAGTCATTCCAATGTACTAAATAAGCCAAAACATATAAAACCAGCCATAAAGACGGTGATAATATTTGTTTATAACAAGTCCAATAGGTATTTAATTATGTCAAATATATAAAACCATCCATATAGGTAAAATCGTATTGTCTATAATTAATCCAGATCTTTAATAGTCCATTCTCTCTCATTTATGAGATTCAAGTATTATGTATCAATCGGGGACTGTCTAGAGCTAGTCAAGGATCCTCAACAAACTGGAAATAGTATGAATTTTATTTGGGAAACTATCACAATTTATAAAATATAATATAAATAAAAATCACATATATTTTCATACCACTAATTTCACCCTTTACTCCAAGATGATACAAATTAGCATAACAAGATATAAAATAAAACACTCATAATTTTATTAATAAAAGAAAAATAAATTATAAAAGAAAAAATACACACAAGAGCTCATCTCACATAGTCTCAATAGAGACATGTGGAAATTTTGCTGAGGAAATGAAGTGTCGAGCACCCTCTATTTATAGAGGATGCTCTGGACCTCTTTCAAAGAATTTTCATGCAACTTTCAAATATTACATGCAAAATACACAACATGACAAACCACATTGGTTTGTCATGTTACCGTTTTTACAAATGAATCTTTTTTTTATAGTATATTAATATATTATAACATATATATATATATATCTTGATGGGACCTACAGTATAATATATATAAAATCTTGGTGAGTCCTCCAAAATATATTATATATTAATAATAATAATAATAATAATAATAATAATAATAATAATAATAATAAAATAAATGTGTGGGTAAATACATCATAAGCTCATTTTGTCGCCAATCTAAACACGTTAAATGATTTCAAAGTCCAATTTAAATATAATTGTCAAGCTCATTTGGGTTTCTGAATTTTGGAATTCATATATCATATCCATTTTTTATATTGAGCATCCAATGTAGTATTTTACCTATACTATAAATAAAAAATCACAATAAAAATATATAAAATATAAATTTAATTATTATTTTATAAATGTGCTAAATTAAGGGAATTAATGAAATTATAAGTGTAAAATAAATAGTTTCTCTTTTATTAAATGTACATTTTTTAATGTTCATCAGACGTATTCCATGTGTATAATTGTCAATATTCACTAATGAGATTCATAAATACACCCTCACAATAATGACAATATTAGGTGAATACGTCAACTCATCACGCTACATCTAATGTTTTACAGGAGCAACCTAAGTTCCAATCACTTATACCCTCATAAAAATGACGGTATTTGACATAAGTAATAAGAGTTCATTCATTTCCGTATTGACAAGACGAACCATCCAATAATGCTCCAACATTATTAATACTATTACTTTAATCACTTAATCATGGGAGATTTATGACAATTAAGTCATTAACATGTTTTGGTCAAACTAAAAATTTTAATTTAAAATATGTAATGCATATTTAATATGACCTATGTATACTTAAATTAAAATTACAGAGGCATAGATTCAAATACATGTCAAACATATAACATATATTTTGTGGTTAAGACCTGCTCTGATATCATTCTGTTAGGGCGGTTGTGGAACCCCTAGGGTCAAATCGGTGCCCTGCACAATGAAAAATGGGTCTAACTCTTAGATATAATATGTGTGTGTATTTTTAAATAATTTAATGGAATACTATATTCTGTTACGAGTCCATAGGAAAACATCTAGGACAAATTGGAGTCTGGAAACTCCGAAATGGAGAAAATGAAGTTTCAACGCTCATAGATGTTACGACGCACGTTGTACGTGAATTGCGACACGCAAAGTGCGAGAGCACCATATATGCTTGAGCGTCGCGATGCTCAATGCTGAGAGGTCAGGTCGCGTCGCAAGTGTTGGAATTGGTGCTTGGAGTGTCAATCCGAATAATGTATTGTACGTTATATTTTATTTTTTACTAATAAACTAACTATATTTTCATTTCAACCTTGTTAATAGTAATGTCATTTTAGATTATATATAAATATGCTGAGAATGACATCGACTTTAGAATAGTCATGTAGTAATATTGTACACTGGGTGGTCCGACATTGTAATATTATTACTATTATAAACTATTCTTAAAGTAAATATTCATAGTCGTTGGTTTTGGAATACGGTCGAATTTTTATAACCTATAATACTAGCACATGTCATATATTGGAATTGAAGTTCCAATAGTTTAACCCGATGTACCATAAGCAAATGAAACTCGTATAGACATGTGGGTATTATGTAAATCCTAATAGTTGGAAGTACACACCACCGTCAATAGGAATCTCCTCGAGTCGAGTAGCATATGTGATCATTTGACTATGGATAACATTGATTTTGTGTGTGATCCTCCACACTTTGATGCCATATATGTCAAAGATATTTCATGGCCTGACCGCTAGATGTTCATTAGGTGTGGACAGTAACACCCTGGAAATTCCAACGACTGCTATATTATAGGTGGCATAATACATTAGATAAATCATGCTCAAGTGTGTATGTAATCGTCGATTATTTTTTGGAACATTCGATGAATTCTTTATAGTTTCGATATGAAGTTCCCTTTCGGTTCTACTCCGAACAACCTTTAATATTTGGGCCATAACTTTTTCACACAACCTCTATTTTTATGAATTTTATATTTTCGGAAAGGTAAGACTGAGACCTACAGCTTCTATGTTTCATATTTTCCTAAAATCAGACCAGAACCAAGTTAAAAATCGTGATTACCGTCGCTGCTATAGTAAATTTCGAGAATGGCCTAGAGTGAGTGATGTGGCACGATCATAGCCACCCATTTTTTTTTACAAAAATCAGACATCTTCCTATAAATAGAGATTATTCATTCATCCCTCTCATTTTCTCTAAAAACGTGAGCAACCTCTTCCAACCTTCTTCTTCCTCAAGCAAAATTTGTGAAGGAAATAAATGAATTATCAAGCTTTTCTTAGTCAAGTAAGATTCTTTTTCTTCTTTCTTCTTCTTATTTAGGAACATGAGCATTCATTCATCATTTGTATTTTCATGCTTAGAAACCCTACAAATTGGGGCTTTGTTGTTTTGATGATAATTTATTGAGGATCATGTACTAGAATATGATATTATATGAGTTTAATTCAATTGGGAGTTGATAACTCAAAGATTGAAAAATTGGAGCCTTAGTTCAATTATATATGGATATGTTGGGGGAGTACACTTTGTGAATTGATGATATTAAATAATGGCCTGTTTTGAGTGTAATAAGAAGTGTTTAGATGAAGGTGTTAGTGTGATGGTTGGAAATTACTTTGGGCAGTGACAATAGAGAACTGCTATTGGCCCTGAAATCGGGCTAGGGTCGCGAAGCATATGGGCTAGTGTCACGACGCCGAACATGAGAATATTGTCCACCTCGGGTCAGGTCGTGTCACCTCGGATCAGGTCGTGTGAGCGACGCATAACATGAGAATACACTCTACCTCATGTAGGTCGGGTCAGTTCGTGTGAGCGATGCGAAACATGAGAATACCCACGACCTCAGATTGGTGCGTGTGGGAGCCATGCTGAACATGAAAATACCCTCTACCTCGGGTCGGTTGTGTGTTTACCTAGGGTTGGTTTTGTGTTTACCTAGGGTTGGTCGTGTGGAAGCCTCGGGTCCGTTGTGTGGAAGCCTCAGGTCGGATTATGTGAGTATCGTGACGTCCTACACCCAGCATCGTAACGCGGAGCCAAAAAAATCTTTCTGCCTCAGGTCTGATCATGTGGGAGTCACAACATGGAACAATTAGCGTCACAACGCTTAACAAGAAATGTTCTATGTTTTAGTCTGATTGTATGAGAATTGCGACGCGCAAGACCTGGAGTCGCGACACACAGCAAGACCAATTTCATCACATTTTAGTTTCATCGTAGGATGTTAAAGTCAGTTAAAACGTTAGCTATCCCGACACATATATAACATGCATGACCATGATTAGCTTCTAGTTTATTTATGTTAATCATACTCGAATACATGACAGACTAACTTTTCCGCAGGAATCTCTTCAGTCACATCCAGAATAATTGGCAATAATTATTAATCTATGAGTGGACCTTTTCTTTTCAAGTTGAGATTTGCTTATTTATTTTTGATTCGAGACTTACTTTTAAATGCATTAGGGAGTTAGCTAAGATGATTTCCAGTTATTTCATAAATGAGAATGTTTTGAGAAATTTTGATTATAAAAGTATGATTTTTAAGATTGGGGGAAACCCCAATCTAGAGATTTTTGGAATTGATGGACATGGATTTGATTTTTGGAGGCATTGGGGAAAAACACACCTCAGATGTAACTTATGAAATTGACGGATATAACATATAAACATGTAGAGCGTGACTAGGGGATGACAATACGTAACACCCATAGATCCTAGATTCAGTGTTAGGGGGACATCGATACGTAACGCTCATAGGCCCTAGATTTAGGGTTAGTATGATAGCATATATCAACACACCTGGCTCTAGTTCAGTGGCTTGGGGGACGGCGATATGTAACTCCCCAAGACCACTAGTTTAGGTGTATGGGAGGACGGGATACGTTACACCACATGAGTCAGATGTTTCAAAGATTTTCAGATATATGGGTTTCAGACACAGCATTTTTATGAGAGAGTTTCAGAAATAACACTTTTATGAAAGATTTTTAGAAAGAATTTAGTTTTACAGAAAATCCAGAGTTTTACAGACATAAAAAAAATTTCCAGAAAAGAATTGCTTTCAGACAAGAAAAAATAGTTTTCTCAAGATGATTTCGGTTTGCGAACAATGAATTTTCATAAAAGTATTTTAGTTCCCTTTTAAAACTGTCCACTCACTAGGTCGTTCAAACGATCTAACCCCCATCCCCTGCACTCCCAGTATTTTTGTTTTACAGGTATACCCTGATGACAAGCTCGAGATGATGGATACTGATGACAGTCAATATGGTGTTTGAGTCCACCAGATCAAGTCAGAGATATAGTCAGTTAGAGTCAGAGTAAAGTCATGTATCAAACAATTGTATAGTAAAAATTATGTTTAAAATAAGTTAAAGTGTCCATGACATAGTTATATAGTATATTGTTATTGAGTTCACAATTATGAGTATTTGAGATGCATCTTATGTTGTTGAGTTAGGCAATGGTCTCATGCATGAGTTTATAATTGACATGAGTTTAGTAGTGTTAATCATAGTCAAAAATTCAGAGGCTCGGGGGGATAGGTCGGCCTATCCTCTGCCGGTAGCATCTCCAAGAGTGGGATGTTACAGATGCACTCATTAATCAAATGCGTATCAATATAGGATCTGTCAGCTTGTATGTGTACCATAATGGGTTAAGGTATCCATGTGAGTAAGTCACGATTCTTAAGACTTTGTTCCAAAGCCGATCACCTAAGGTGGATCGCATATATCATAAATGGTGTTCTGATTAGTTGTAAATGATCGTGGACATGTCGACAATATGATATGTGTGCCTCGGAAGCTTGACGGTGCAATCTATGTTTCCAAAGCACACTCGGATAGCTTACGACGAATGGATTATTAAACATATATGATGACTAGACTTGTATAGTTCAGAAAGATCGTTCGTGTTCTTCGCGAATCTCGGAGGTGGCTGAATTGCTTACATATGAGTTAAGCTGATATGACGAACGTGTCTGGACTTAGAGAATCTCATAATATGAAGTGTACTCGCTGAGCACTTGGGTAGCCGATGGTGTTTGATAATAAATAATATTTGATATTATAATTATAAATTAAAATAATTAAGTGTTATTGGATCACATTAATTATTTACTTTGACCCAATTGGATTAATTGGATTAATCCAAAATCAGACAAGGGCTTTATTATAATTTCATAAATATATCTACCATTAGAAGATATTTTTGTAATTACTAAATATGTAATAATATGTGTATTTGGCTTGATTTAGTTGGATTAAATCAAAGTGGTAGACAATTAACTAATCAATTGGTTAAACTTTGTCTAGATTTAATTGAATTAAATCAAAATGGTAGACAATGAACTAATCAATTGGTTACACAAGATGATTAGTCACACCTAATTATGTATATTTGGATAAATTGGATTAACCCCACCAAAAAATTGATTTAAACTTTTATTAATTAAAAATTACATAAGCTTCATTATAAAGGCAAGCTTGAGCAAGTTTTTAAGTAAGCAAGCATTAAAGCAAAACATAAGAAAATTAGCCTAAAGATATTTTTAGAGAAACTTTGAAAGTTCTCTACATTTTTCAACAATAATGAAAATATTAGATCTTTGGTTCAAGCTTATTAGGTAAGTTTGATCTTCTCTAATAAGCTATTTTTTTGTATTTAATACATAATAATATAACTTGAAGTTGAAATTAGGCTAATAAATTTGGGTATGGATGCTTTGGAAACATTAACACAATAAGCTTGTGATTAGGTCAAATATGTCCATGTTAGTCATGAACTTAAAATTAGAGTTTGGAACTTTAGATGAAAGCTTGGAGTTATGACTATCATTCTAAAATCACTTGACCACCTTTGAGTGACCTAGAATTGTTCATGAGTTACTTCATTGTGAGATTCTAATTTGGTTTGTGTTTTGGATTCAAAATTTATGCATGTGCGTATTTAGAATAAATTTATGTTTTTGTAAAAATATTTGATATTTTGAAAAACATGATTTTGTTCTATAACATGTGTTAATGTTGGTTTTGATGTTAAAAATTAAATTTTAGGTGTTTGAAAGTGTTTAGCGAATCTTGGAAACAAATTGGGTAAAATAGCCAACTCCAGAGAGCTGATACTTAAAAGCAATTACATATGGAAACAATTATAAGGAAAAAAAAGCTTAGCGCTATAGTGGCGCTAGTGCGTGCGCACCAAATCTTATTTTTGCCCGTTTTTTAGTTTCCGAAATCCTATTTAGCTCCAATTTTTTCCTATACACTCGTAATGGAATATAGTATTCCATTAAATTATTTAAGAATACATTAATGCTTGACATCTATGAGTTAGACCCACTTTGGATGCGCGAGGTACTGATCTAACCCTAAGGGTCTCACATCCGGCCCAACAGCAAGGGCATGCGTCGTGACGCTAACCTATGTAAAATGTTAGCATAGAATATTTTATATTTGGATCCAATCCAAAACACTTACAATTTTCTCCAAACACTTCAATACACCCAAAATCCAATTTTAACATCAAAACCAACATCAACACATGTTATAGAATAAACATAGATGTATTCTAAATAAATATATGTATTACTTTGAATCAAAATTCAAACCAAGCAAGAATCACATAAATAATTGACTAAAAGATGGTTAAGTGATGCTATAATGGTATTCATAGCTCCAAGCTTTTATCTAGAGTTCCAAACTCTAATTTTATGTTCAATGTCCAACATGAACATATTTGACCCAATCACAAGCATATTGTGTTTATGCTTCCAAAGCATTTATACATAATTCATTAACCTAATTTCAACTTCAAGGTATGTTATTATGTATCCAATACATCACTATATGATTCACTAATGAAAAAATAGCTTTAAAGAATATCAAATTTACCTAGCAAGTTTGATTCCAAAATCCATTCTTCTTCTCTTTATTGAAAATGTAGAGAACTTTCAAAACTTCTCTCAGAAATACTATCTTTAAGTTAATTTTTCGTATGTTTTTCCTTAATAAAACACTACAACAAAATAGACCTTTCGCGTCCAAACATTTAGCGTCGAAATTTTTTTCGACGCCAATAAACTCTTTAGCGTCGAAATTAGATTCGTCGCTAAAGGTTTATCTTTTAGTGTCGAAATAATTATTTGACGCCAAAGGATTGATGATTTAGCGTCGAATTTCTATTTCAACGCTAAATGTTCCATCATTTAGCGACAAAAAATTATTTAGACGCTAAAGGATGAACCTTTAGCGTCGAAATATTATTTGGACGCTAAAGGTTCAACCTTTAGCGTCGAATCTAAATTTCGACGCTAAAGGTTAATTTTAAAATTTTCGAATTCCCCCTTAAAAATTTTGAATTTATCGCCTAATAAATTTAAATTTTAATTTTGACATTTAGCGACGAATATTCGACGCTAAAAGTCAAATATTTCGACGCTAAAGATCAAAATTTTGGCGGAAAAATTCCCGCTATTTGAGGATTTTTAGCGACGAAATCCTTTTCGTCGCTAAAGGTTTTTTTTTGCCTATAAATTCATTTGCTCTTTCATTTCTTCTATTATCACTTTCTTTCTCTCATACTCTTATTTCCTCTCTAAATTTATTTTTCCTTAAATGTTTTGTTTGTTTGTTTTGTTTTGTATTTTATATTCACATCTAATATTTATTTATTTATTTTTGTAGGGGAATATGAAGATGAAGAAATGGTGAAAATGATGATAATAAAGAAAATGAAAAATAAATGAAAGTGAAGATGGAAAATTGTATTTTATCATTGTATTTTATCATTTTATATTTTTTTGTTGTGATAAATTTTGTAATTTTAGTTTTATATCAATAAAAATATCATTTTATATTTTGTTATTGTGATAAATTTTATAATTTTAGTTTTATATCAATAAAAATGTCATTATTATAAATTTTTAGTAACAAATTTGTAATAATTTTTATAACAAATTTAATTACTTTTGTAATGAAATTAGTTTGAGATTAATTTGTAATAATAATATTCTTATACCTTTTAGCGTCGAAATATTCGACGCTAAATGTAATAAAATGATATATATTTTTTAATATTATATCACATTTAGCGTCGAATATTTCGACGCTAAAGGTCAACTTTTTGGCGTCGAAATTATTCGTCGCCAAATACATGTTTTAACGTCGAAATATTTTTGACGCAAAATGTTGTACTTTAGCGTCGAAATTTTTTATTTCGACGCTAATTGTCTTTCTCGTCCAAGTTTTAACGTCGAAAATTAGCGTCGAAAATTTTCGACGCTAATAACCTTTAGCGTCAAAAATTTGTACTTTAGCGTCGAAAAATTTCGACGCTAAAGAACCTTTTTTTTGTAGTGAAAAAACTTGCTCAAGCTTGCCTTTTATAATAAAGTTTATTCATTTTTTAATTAATAAAAGTTCTAATCAACTTTTAGGTGAACTTAATCCAATTTGTCCAAATATGCATATTAGGTGTAACTAATCAACTTTGTCTACCACTTTTATTTAATCCAATTAAATCTAGACAAAAGTTTAACTCAATTAGTTCATTGTCTACCACTTTGATTTAATCCAATTAAATCAAGTCAAATACACCTATTATTATATATTTTTATAATTACCAAAATATCCTCAAATGGTATAAATATTTATAAAATTACAACAAAGTCCTTGTGTGATTATTAATTTGGATTAATCCAATTAAACCCAATTGGTCAAGTAAATAATTTATGTTAGCCAATAACACTTTATTACTTTGATTGATAATTATAATATCAAATATTATTTATTATCAAACATTATCGGCTACTCAAGTGCTCAACGAGTACACTTCATATTGTGGGACTCTCTAAGTTCATATACATTTTTCATATAAGCTTGGCTCATATGTACGTAATTCAGCCACCTCCAAATTCACGAAGAACACAAACGATCTTTTTGAATTATACAAGTCGAGGTCATCACATATGTTTAACAATCCCTCTATCGTAGGCTATCCAAGTTGGGTTTATGATACATATATTACACTGTCATGTTTCAAAGGTGCACATCTCATATTGTCGACATGTCCACAATTATTTACAACTAATCATAACATTACTTCTGGTATATATGTGATCAATTATAGGTGATCGGCTTTAGCTAAAGTCTTAAGAATCGTGACTCACTAACATGGATACCTTAACCCCTTATGGTACACAAACAGGCTGACAAATCCTATCTTGATACACATTTGATTAACGAGTGCATCGGTCTCCACACCCAACGAACATCTAGCGGTCAGACCATGAAATGTCTCTGACATATATGGCATCAAAGTGTGGAGGATCACACACAAAATCAATGTTATCCTATAGTCAAAGGATCACATATGCTACTCGACTTGAGTAGATTTATTTTGACATTGGTCTGTACTTCCAACTATTAGGATTCATATGTAAGTCATTCAGTATTCGCTCCAACAAATACTCACAAGTCTATACGAGCTTCTCTTGCTCATGGCCAATTGGGTTATACCATTGGAACTCCAATTCCAATATACGACATATGTTAATCTTGTAAGTTATAGGAAGTCGACCGTTTTTCAAAACCAACGACTATGAATATTTACTTTAAGAATAGTTTGTAATAATAATACTGTCTTAATGTCAGACCACCCAGTGTCAAGTATCACTACATGATTATTCTAAGATCGATATCATTCTCATTATATTTATATATCAAACTAATATGCATTATAACATAATAATTACCATTAATAAGGTGATAATGAAAATGTAGTTATTTATTAATAAATAATAAAATTATACTACATTATTCGGATTAACGCTTTAAGCACAAACTCCCAAAAAAAATACCTAGAGGCAGAAACAATAAGCCTTCTTTTACCAACAAGAAAACCATGGGATGTTGTTGCTACTTTCGGAGGGTCCTCGGCTTGAACCAAGAATAATTAAATAAAAAACTTGTGCAATTATTAGTATTCGGACTTTGTTCTCACAACCTTCGAATATTATTCTCATCATTTTTGGGGTCTAATCAATAATGATTCGCCGAGCAAAAATTAGTCTCTATAAATATGATAGGGGCATTCATATTATCTTCTTAAGCTTGTGTTGAGTGTGTTGACTTGAAATGTTATGTGACTGCCTCTAAGGCCATTAATTTATATATAAGTTATTTTATACTCTTAATCAATATTTTTTTAATAAAAAAATAATCTTTAATTCAAGTCTCATATATATATATATATTATAAAGCACAATGGTGTGGGGCGAAAGAGAGTGTAACGGATAGTTAGGATTAAGAGAGATAATGTATCCAAATGCTATCTTTATGTGGCTTAATTGACGGTTCAGATCATTTCATTATAATCTAATGGTTGATAAAGAATCATTTTATTATGAAATCTCTATAAAAATGGAAAATGAAAACTGCCTAATAAATTGAAGAATAAAATCATTTAATTAAAAAATAAAATCATTTCATTATAAAAAAATTAAATAACATAATCTCAATTTATCTGTAAATTCTGTAATATCGTGCCGTAGACACGGGCAAACACTAGTGTGTATATATATATATATATATATATATATTCTTAAAATGTTAGTAGGAACATATATATTTTTCAGAAACGATGAACGTATGAAAAAATATCTATATTTTTTTCATGTGTGGGAGTAGATATCTCATGTGTATAACCTATTTGGAAATGTTGTTTAGGGTTTAAAAATAATTTTGATGAGCGCAAAGTTAATTTTGGTGTTTAATTGTTAACTTTTTATTAAATCATTCAATCTTAAAGAAGAATTTGAAAAACATAGAATAAGTTGTTTTTTAAAATAAAATAATGATAGTTATACGAAATAGTGATAACACGGTGATTGTATAGAAAATTAGATAGTTTTAATTTAATTTTTTTGTAAAAATTTTTTAACAATCAAAAATACATTATATATATATATATATAATATATATATATATATATATATAATTTTACTAGGAACATATATATTTTATAAAAACGATGAACGTATAAAAAGTGTCTATATTTTTTCACGTGTGGTAGTAGATGTTGTTGATGGTGTTTTCAGGACCTATATTATTTAAGGAGTACGACAGAGGTAAAAAAGGTAATTCCCTTCTCGGTCGAAATTATTAATGCCGACCCGACCACTAAGAGCACTTTATGATCGGTAACCGAGCACTTGGGTTAAGATGACCGGGCAATTAAAAGATCGACAGCGGCATTCTCAGTTCAAATGACCATTATGACCGACCTCATGAAGACCGAGCATATGGCGAGGCGTGCTCCGGAAGAGGACACCCTATTCTTGCGGATAAGATGACAAGTTATCCTACTTTCATGGGGAAAACTGGTGAGTCAGAGTCCTAGTAGGATAAAGAAAGTAAAGGTAGTTTTGACTAGGAATCCTTATGGGAAAATGGAATAGTTTTGAGTAGGAATCCTAATAGGAAAAGGAAACCATCTCCAACTGGGAATTCTTGTACAAATAGGAATCTGATTTCTTCACCATTATAAATAGGAGGGTAGAGTGAGTGTAGAGGGGAGGAGAATGAAGAGAAAGATCATTACGATCAGACTTGTAAACACAAGAGATATTAGAGAAGCATATCTCAGTAATAAAAGTATCGTTCGTTGTGTGCCCGTGGACGTAGGTGGGATCTGATCCGCCGAACCACGTTAAATCTCCTTGTTGATTGGTGTATTTATCTGTCTTTTGCTAAATTTGCTTTTGGTTCCCCCTTAACCGAACAAATTCACTATTGAGGGAGGATTGTCTCGGGAGTAATATTCCAATATTGCCCTGAGACCAAAATCAGCCGTCAACAGTTGGCGCCATCTGTGGAGACTCAACAAAAAGCAGCTCGTGTAGTAAGACGATGGCAGAAGATGGAAATCACCGATCGTCAGGGATTTCACCAGATAGTTCGGGAAATCCAAGATAAAGGTCTGTTGGCCGAGCCTAATTTGAGGAGGTTCCCGATTGAGGAGGGAAATAGTAGGGCATACTATATCTACCATAACGTAAGGGGACATGCCACGAATGGGTGCAGAGACCTGCGGGAGCAGGTGGAAGACTTGGTGAAAGAAGGCTATCTCAGTGTGTACATAGACCATTCGGTTTTTGAGGTCGACCAAGTTGATAGCGGAAGTCATCCGGTCGGATGCGTGGAATGCTGAGATACAGAGATGATGTATTAAGAAGAGCCTTGCTTGTAGTGACCCTTGTAGAGTTGCAAGAAAGGCAACGGATCCCAAAAAGGTGAGTAAAACCTCTTCTGACTTAGGTTGACATTTGATTATGCTTGTTTGTTATGGCCCACACAATGGTTTTGATATTTGTTTTACGGCTCGGGCCTGCTCTTGTACCGCCGAGACCGATGTCTTTTTCCGGCTCGGGTCTGCTCTTGTACCGCCGAGACCGATGTCTTTTTTTCCGGCTCGGGTCTGCTCTTGTACCGTCGAGACCGATGTCTCTTTCCGGATCGGGTCTGCTCTTGTACCGCCGAGACCGATGTCTTTTTCCGGCTCAGGTCTGCTCTTGTACCGTCGAGACCGATGTCTCTTTCCGGATCGGGTCTACTCTTATACCGCCGAGATCGATGTCTCTTTCCGGCTCGGGTCTGCTCTTGTACCGCCGAGACCGATGTCTATTTTCGGCTCGGGGCTGGATTTCGTTCCGCCGAGGCCGCTTGTTTATTCGGCTCAGGGCTGGACTTCGTTCCGCCGAGGCCACTTGTTTATTTAGCTCGGGGTCGGGTTACGTCACACCGAGTCGGCTTCTTTGGACTGGGGATGTAACATTCCCCCAAAGCCAAGTCTTTATTTTAGCTCGGGGTCGGGTTACGTCCCACCGAGTCATGCTCATTGGTCTGGGGACGGGATATTCCCCCAGAACCAAGTGTCTCTCTTAGCTCGGGGTCCTCGGAAATATTCAGGGACATACTCGATGCATAGGATCCGTGAGAAGCATAGCACGGGGATGAATGATACCCCCGTGGCGATTGCCTACTCCAGTGTTACCGAACATAAGGAGGAATATGCCATTAATGTGTCGAGCACTCTTTGATCCTCACTTAACCGATGTAATGGATCCGTGGGAAAGCATAGCACGGGGGATAATGATGCCCCCGTGACGATTGCTAGCTCCAGTGATGTCGGACCTAAGGAGGAATGTGCCCTTAGTATCCCGGACACTCTTTGATCCATTCATCATTTGGATCCAAGAGAGGCGCAGCACGAGGATGCGTTGTGCCCCTGTAGCGTGTGCCTGCTCCAGCGTGGTAAGGAGGAGCCCTCGTACAATACACAGGCTCCACAGTGACCCGACGTATAGAGGATGTGCCCTTACCATTTTAAACGCTCTCTGATCCAAATCCTGGTTCGCCGGGACACTGAATTGAAAGATTCAAAATTGTGTTTTGGAGACCTCGGACATGACGCAGTTTTGAGGCATCCGTGTTGTTGTTTATACTTGCGAAACATTTTGTTTTGAGATAAGCGATAAGTCGCCCCCGCCTTTTAATTTTATTTTCCAGAGATTTGTTTTGTTTTTCACTTGTCTGGTAAGGGGACGCCCTTGCCAGATTCGGTAGGGTTTCAAAAGGTTGATTCACTTCCCTTCTGAATAAGTCCCACTTGATTAATCGGCTCGAGGCTGGATTCGTTCCGCCGAGGCCACTTGATTAATCGACTCGGGGCTGGATTTGTTCCTCCGACGCCACTTGATTAATCGGCTCGGGGCTGGATTCGTTCCGCCGAGGCCACTTGATTAATCGACTCGGGGCTGGATTCGTTCCGCCGAGGCCACCTGATTAATCAGCTCGGGGCTGGATTCGTTCCGCCGAGGCCACGTGATTAATCGACTCGGGGCTGGATTCGTTCCGCCGAGGCCACGTGATTAATCAGCTCGGGCCTGGATTCGTTCCGTCGAGGCCACTTGATTAATCGGCTCGGTGCTGGATTCGTTCCGCCGAGGCAACTTGATTAATCGGCTCAAGGATGGATTCGTTCCGCCGAGGCCACTTGATTAATCGACTCGGGGCTGGATTTCGTTCTGCCGAGGCCACTTTGTCTCTCTCAGCTCGGGGTCAGGGTATGTCCCAATGAGTCAGCCCTTCGGACTGGGGACGTAACATTCCCCCAGGTCCAAGTGCCCATCTTCATTCGGGTCGGGTTACACCAAACAGCCCTTCGGACTGGAGACATAACATTCCCCCAGGTCCAAGTGCCTTTCTCAGCTCGGGGTCGGGGTACGTCCCACCGAGTCAGCCCTTCGGACTGGGGACGTAACATTCCCCTAGGTCCAAGTGCCTTTCTCCGCTCGGGGTCGGAGTACGTCCCACCGAGTCAGCCCTTCGGACTGGGGACGTAACATTCCCCCAAGTCCAAGTGCCTCTCTTCATTCGGGGTCGGGTTACGTCCCACCGAATCAGCGCTTCGGACTGGAGACGTAACATTCCCCCAGGTCCAAGTGCCTTTTTCAGCTCGGGGTCGGAGTACGTCCCACCGAGTCAGCCATTCGGACTGGGGACGTAACATTCCCCCAGGTACAAGTGCCTCTCTTCATTCGGGGTCGGGTTACGTCCCACCGAATCAGCACTTCGGACTGGAGACATAACATTCCCCCAGTCCAAGTGCCTTTCTCAGCTCGGGTTCGGGTTACGTCCCACCGAGTCTACCTCTTTGGACTGGGGACGTAACATTCCCCCAGGTCCAAGTGCCTTTCTCAGCTCGGGGTCGGGGTACGTCCCACCGAGTCAGCCCTTCGGACTGGGGACGTAACATTCCCCCAGGTCCAAGTGCCTTTCTCAGCTCGGGGTCGGGGTACGTCCCACCGAGTCAGCCCTTCGGACTGGGGACGTAACATTCCCCCAGGTCCAAGTGCATTTCTCAGCTCGAGGTCGGGGTACGTCTCACCGAGTCAGCCCTTCGGACTGGGGACGTAACATTCTCCCAGGTCCAAGTGCCTTTCTCAGCTCGGGGTCGGGGTACGTCCCACCGAGTCAGCCCTTCGGACTGGGGACATAACATTCCCCCAGGTCCAAGTACCTTTCTCAGCTCGGGGTCGGGGTACATCCTATCTAGTCAGCCCTTCGGTCTGGGGATGTAACATTCCCCCAGGTCCAAGTGCCTCTCTTCATTCGGGGTCGGGTTACGTCCCACTGAATCAGCCCTTCGGACTGGAGACGTAACATTCCCCCAGGTCCAAGTGCCTTTCTCAGCTCGGGGTCGGGTTGCGTCCCACCGAGTCAGTCCTTCGGACTGGAGACATAACATTCCCCCAGGCCCGAGCATCTTTCACAGCTCGAGACAGGATCACATGCCACCGAGCACATCATCGTTAGCTCAGAGGCAAAATTTTCTCCTCACAATCGAGATTGGATCAGTCAGGGGTCAGGACCTCTAAATCTCTGGTACAGATATTACAGAGGAGGAGTCATTTTTAGTTTTGACAACAAAAGGAACTTCATCTCCTAATGGAACGACCCAAGTAAGAAATTTGCTTTGAGGTGGAGAATCGTTCTGAATAGGGTCAGCATCTCTAATAACCGAGGATATGAAGATAGAAACAGAAGACTTAGTTGATGGCGAAGGCAATTTCTCTGTGATTTCTAGAACGACCACCAGCAAGGCGATCAGCACACCATCTTTTTTTATAGTTCCCGGCATCAACTCGCAAACTCATTGTTACTGAGAACTAGGGGACAGATGTTGATGGTGTTTTCAGGACCTATGTTATTTAAGGAGTACGACAGGGGTAAAAAGGGTAATTCCCTTCTCGGTCGAAATCATTAATACCGACCCGACCACTAAGAGCACTTTATGATCGGTAACCGAGCACTTGGGTTCAGATGACCGGGCAATTAAAAGATCGACAGCGGCATTCTCAGTTCAAATGACCATTATGACCGACCTCATGAAGACCGAGCATATGGCGAGGCGTGCTCCGGAAGATGACACCCTATTCTTGCGGATAAGATGACAAGTTATCCTACTTTCATGGGGAAAACTGGTGAGTCAGAGTCCTAGTAGGATAAAGAAAGTAAAGGTAGTTTTGATTAGGAATCCTTATGGGAAAATAGAATAGTTTTGAGTAGGAATCCTAATAGGAAAAGGAAACCATCTCCAACTGGGAATTCTTATACAAATAGGAATCTGATTTCTTCACCATTATAAATAGGAGGGTAGAGTGAGTGTAGAGGGGAGGAGAATGAAGAGGAAGATCATTACGATCAGACTTGTAAACACAAGAGATATTAGAGAAGCATATCTCAGTAATAAAAGTATCGTTCGTTGTGTGCCCGTGGACGTAGGTGGGATCTGATCCGCCGAACCACGTTAAATCTCCTTGTTGATTGGTGTATTTATCTGTCTTTTGCTAAATTTGCTTTTGGTTCCCCCTTAACCGAACAAATTCACTATTGAGGGAGGATTGTCTCGGGAGTAATATTCCAATATTGCCCTGAGACCAAAATCAGCCATCAACAATGTCTCATTTGCAGAACCTATTTGGATTTTTTGTTGAGAGTTTAAAAATAATTTTGATGAGCGCAAAGTTAATTTTGGTGTTTAATCATTAACTTTTTATTAAATCATTCTATCTTAAAGAAGATTTTGAAAAACATAGAATGATTGGCTTTTTCTAATAAAGTAATGATATTTGTACAAAATAGTGATAAAATAATATATAAAATTACAGTAAAATTTTTATAAATTAACTAGCACAAAGTCCGTACTTTATGCGGGTTGAACATATATTTTAGGTATTAATATTATAAAGATTCCGAATCTTGTAGGGTTTATAGTTTAAATGAGACAATTAATTTACTTATATGTAATATTTATGTCTCATTCGTTTGTCTCTTAGTTCTCAAAAAAATATTTATAATTCATTGTACAAAAGCTAATAGTTAGAGTTTGCATAATTAAGTACAGTAAATAATAAAAAAAATCATGAAATAAAAAAAAAAAACTTATAGAAATAGTTCAAAATAAAATAACAAATAACAATATATCCAAAATCCAAAAAATTGGCTAGGTTTTGTGAACGGCTATTATTTAAGTTTCTTATTTTAATATGAGGTTATGTTTTTATATTGTAATAGGTTTTTATTTTAATAATTTATTATTTTAATTTTATAATTTAATATAAAAATATTAATTGTAGATATTAGGTACCATGTATATTCAGTTCGGAACTGGCCAACCGAACCGCAGTCAGGCCTACTCTAATATACTACATAGAGCATTACTAACTTCCTATGAAATATGTGTCTGAATAAGCCAAATCAAAATCTTTTTTGAATTTAGTCTGTTCGGACATCGATTCGAACATAAATTTAAGACAAAATAACTTTTTCCCACTACATAATAATAAAAAATCATTGAAATTTTTGTTTTTCTTATCTATTTATTTATAGCAGGCCGTGCAATATTTGAATGGACTATTCTTTTTACTCATCACCCTTGCAAATTATCAGTCTTAGAAGAACGAATTCAATTAGCTTTGAATTTATAGATTCCTGTTTTCCTTGAGATATGAACTAATTTGTTTGAATTTATGTCGATGGAATAAAAGAAAGAGAACAAAAAGTCAACAAAAAAATAAATGCACCTAAAGTTATTTTGTAAGTTTCCATCATTTTCAACACTCCACCTAAAGTGCATTGGATGCTTGCAATGGTGGTGGTTGGAAATGCATAAATGTAGTTGGATCCTTCAATTCTCCCCCTACAGTTACATTCTAAATGATTATCATCTGATAGCTATCTCAGCTATATTTTTGCACAACTCTAGCTTGTCCCGAGTAACCACATTTGTTAACATGTTAGCTGAACTCTCATCTGTATGGATCTTCACTAGTCTCAACAGTTGTTGATTCATCACCTCATGTATCCAATGATAGCGAATATCGATGTGCTTCGTCCGGGTATGATACATTGAGTTCTTGCTCAAGTCCAGAGCACTCTGACTATCACAATGTATTTTATAGTTTGTCTGCTTGATCCTTAATTCTTGGAAAAAATGATTTAACTACAACATTTTCTTTCCTGCTTCCGCTGCTACAATATACTCAGCTTCTATTGTGGATAATGCAATACACCTCTGCAATCTCAACTGCCATGACACAGTTCCCCCTGTAAAAGTGTAGATGAAACCTGATGTAGATTTTCTACCATCAAGATCTTCTGTCATATCTGAATTTGTATAGCCTTCCAAGATTGGATCAACTCCCCCATAGCACAAACATAACTTTGATGTACCCTTAAGGTACCTGAGAATCCATTTGACTGCCTCAATGTGTTGTTTTCCTAGGTTAGAGAGAAAACGATTCACTACACCCACTGCATGAGCAATATCTTGTCTGATACATACTATAGCATACATTAGGCTTCCAATTGCTGAAGAATATGATACTGATGACATCTCTTCTATCTCTTTCTTGGATGAGGGACACGAACTATTGCTCAATTTGAAGTAATGAGCTAACAGATTGCTGACAGGTTTGACATTCTGTATATCGAATCACCTGATTATCCGCTCAATATAACTCTCATGTGAAAGCCATAACATTTTGTTATGTCTGTCTCGAACTATTTGTATTCCCAAAATCTATTAAGCTGGTCCTAAGTCTTACATGTCAAAAGACTTAGAGAGTTCCTTCTTCAGTTGGTTGATCATTGTCATCTTGTCCAACGATCAACATGTCGTCTACATATAGTAGAAGAGCAACGGAATTTCCATCCAGAAACCTTTGAATGTAGACACACTGGTCTGTTACAGTTCTTTTGTAGCCTTGACTCACCATGACCGAGTCAAATTTCTTGTACCACCATATTGCTGCTTTCTTGAGACCGTACAAGTTTTTCTTCAACTTGCAAACAATGTTCTCTTTTCCTGAAACCTTGAAACCTTCTGGCTCCTCCATGTAGATTTCTTCATTTAGATCACCATGAAAAAATGTTGTCTTAACATCCATCTGTTCAAGCTCTAAGTTCAAACTGGCTACCAATCCTATGATAACTCGGATTGAAGCCATTTTTACAACTGTGAAATTTTTTTATCAAAGTCGATTCCCTTTTTTTTGTAGGAATCATTTGACTACTAATCGGACTTTGTATTTCACCATATTTTCGCTGCCATATTTCTTTAGCTTGAACACCCATTGTGGACAAGACCACGGAGGTGGGCGACGGTGTCCGGGCTTGCGACCCGGTCAGGAGTACGGAGTAGCCCGCGGGGACTAAACCAGAGAAATAAAATGGAGTCGCCACCCAGTGTGAACTGGGAAATGATTTAAGGCCGCACTCACCCCTCGCAAGGGAAGACCTCAAACCGTTGGGTTCGGAACGGTCCCTTACTTATGCCAATTGTAATAAAGTGATTAATGCAAGAGTATAACCAAGTCTTATGCAGCACATGCAAGAGAATGTAATCAACACACAAGATTGCACACCCATAAACGTGAATAGAATAAAAAATGGGAGACAAAAGCATAATTCCATAGGCATATTAAAAAAATAAGTGCAGTAGGTGTAATAAATGATAACTGTAAAAGCAGTAATAATAAAAACGGGTAATTAGATACATAATGCAAAAGAAATGACTAAAAGAGGTAAGCATGCATGGAAGTAAACGTGAAGCGATGCGGCAGAATGAATAGAGATAACTAATAGGATGAATATGAAGCGATAAACAACAAACAAAAAGGTGAATAACTAAATTAGAAGAAAAATGGTGCGACCCGGCGCGGCAAAACAAAATGGTAAAGCTGGCATTTTGGCTTTTCCCTCAAATGGATGACCTTTAGCTCAACGTGATTAGCCCATGCACACGAGATAGCAATGTGTATATAAATAAAGCAATAACAAGCGAAAAGTAAATAATGGAATAATAAAATAGATGCGACCAAGGCCAACATTTATATGGGACCTCGTATGCCCGATTGAACGTATTTCATATTCAATCAAGTATACCTCATCCGACGCGGCAAAACATCGTGTTAAAGGTAGCCTTTAGGCATTTCCCTATAATAGATGACCTTTAATTCATCTTGATTAGCCCATGCGCACAAAATTGACACTACATAAATAAATAAAGCGATAACATGCAGAAAGTAAATAACATAAGAACAAAAGAGATGCGACCAAGGCCGACATCTATATGGGACTTCGTATGCCTGACTGGACATATTTCACATTCAATCAAACATACTTCGTCCGGCGCGGCAAAACATCGTGGTAAAGGTAGCACTTAGAGTTTTCCCTCAAATGGAGGACCTTTAATCCATCGTGATTAGCCCATGCGCACTAAATTAACACTACATAAATAAATAAAGTGATAACGTGCAGAAAGTAAATAACATAAGAATAAAAGAGATGCGACCAAGGCCGATATCTATATGGGACCTCGTATTCCCGATTGAACGTATTTCACATTCAATCAAGCATACTTCATCCGGCTCGGCAAAACGTCGTGGTAAAGGTAGCCTTTAGGCATTTCCCTCGAATAGAGAACTTTTAATCCATCCTGATTAGCCCATGCGCACTAAATTGACAATGCATAAATAAAGAAACAATACATTGAAAGTAAATAGCTGAATAATAAATGCAAAATTAAATAACAAGATGAGACACGTGCTTGAAAGTTTCTTAAGCGGTACGTGGAATTGTATCCCAAGTATAGACTGCACGACCGTCCATTCGGATTCGGCTACGGAATTTAAATCTGGGTTTCCATCCGATATACCGCAAGAGATAGCATACAATCATTAACACAATAGAAATAAAACTAATAAACATGAACCATAAAGATGCATGCGAAGAAATAATAATAGATAACTGAAAAGATGAATGAAAAAAGGTAAAATGGTGCCCTCATGTCTTACCTTTTAAGTCGCTTCTCAGAAGTGCATTACACCGTCGCCGGAAGGGTTAACGTTTCCGCAGTTTTTCTAGTTTGCCGCTATTTTGGGCTGCTGTTTCCGTTATTTTCTTCACTGTTTTTCTTTTGTTTTTCTGCTGTTTTGGACTGCTGTTTCCGCTGTTTTCTTCGCTATTTTTGGATGATTTAATTGGTGTTTCGGGTGGTTATTTAGGGACTGTTTTTGGGTGTTTCGGGGACTGTTTTTGGTCGGTGATGGGCTGCTGTTTGAGGGCTATTTTAGAAACTATTTTGGGACTGGTTTGGACTATTTTAGGGCTATCTTTGTTGTTTGTTTTGATCGATGAAGGAGGGCTGCATGTACGGTTTGTTGGTTGGTCGGTTGGTGATGATGGTTGCTGCTTCTTCTTTTTTTTTGTTTATGGCTGGTGTCGGTTGCTACGGTTATTTGACGCTGTTTGCTTTGTTGATTTGGTTGGTCTCTTCATGTGGCTTGCTGAGTACGTGCAAGGTGTGTGTGTGTGTGATTTGGTTTGTGTTTATGTATGGTATGTGAGTTACGTAGATGATTGTGGCGTGGGGTGTGCGGATGACGTGCAAGGTGAGAGAGAGAAGTGAGAGGCCGAGAGCCTTGAGTGTCTGTGTGATGGCCGTGAGGGTGGCTTTCATCGTTTCCGTGAGTGGAGTCTGAATGCCGTGTGAGTTGCTTTGTGAGTGGTGTGTGCGTTTAATGAGAGATTGAGGGCCGAGAAGACTAGCGTTTGTGATGCCGAGAGAGATATAGCCGAAAGGAGAGAGAGGTGAGAGCGTGAGAGGGGACGTCTAGGGTTCTTCTTTGTTTTCTTTTTGATGTGGCCGAGAGAGAATGTGAGCTTAGAGAGAGGATTAGGGTTTTCTTTTTTGTGTGTTATGGTCGTGTATCGAGAGAGGAAATGAAGGCCCTTTAGGATTTGGTTTAGTCCTCTTTTTATAATGGTGAGCCAAGGCTTTCCTTGTATGTGCATGGCTTGAAAAAGGAACAAATCAAGCAAATATGGGGTGTATTTAATGAAATTATTTAGGAAAAAATTTGTGTATTTTTGGTGGGGAATATCTTTGATTTGGGAGGTGATTTATTTAGTTTAGGAATGAGATTTATTTAATTTAGGAATGTGATTTGTTTTTATTTTAATTGGATTTGATTTAATTTAATTGGATTTAACTTAATTTGTGATATGTGTTTTAAATGTTTTATTTTTTTTTTGGATTGGGCTTGGGCGAAATGGGCTTTGGATGGGTGTAGGGGTTTTGGGCCGAGGCTTAATATTTTAAAATAGAGATTAATCGAACGAACTCGATGCCAATTAGCGAGTTAAATTTGTTGATGTATTTATTTTTAAATTTCTCCATTCCGACGTCTGTTTCTCTCGACTTCTATAACTTATCGGGTAGTGCCTCCATAGGAGGCTCATCATTGGGCTTTATGCAAAAATACAGTTCTACAGTCGCCCCCACTTTGATGGGACTTGTGCAGTGTGTGACAGTGACAATCCTATCAAAGTCATGCATGCATTTTTTTACTTACTTGGGTTGTCGGCTGTCATACTTACCTGCTGCTTTGCGAGATGCTTCGAACTGAGTTGATGTAAGATGATGGTTCATTTCCGAACCGTTACTGATGTGAGATGATGGTTCATTTCCGAACCGTTACTGATATGAGGTGGTTCATTTCCGAATCGTTACTGAGTTGAGATTGTGGTCCATTTCTGAACTGTTCCTGATGAGAGATGGTCCATTTCCGAACCGTTACTTAATATGTGGTTCATTTCCAAACCGTTACTGATGTGGGGTGGTGGTCCATTTCCGAACCGTTACTGATGAGAGATGGTCCATTTCTGAACTGTTACTTGATAGATGGTTCATTTCCGAACCGTTACTGATGTGATGGTGGTCCATTTCCGAACCGTTACTGAGTTGAGATTGTGGTCCATTTTCGAACCGTTACTAATGAGAGATGGTCTATTTCCGAACCGTTACTTGATAGGTGGTTCATTTCCGAACCATTACTGATGTGAGGTGGTGGTCCATTTCCGAACCGTTAAAGATTCGCTCGTCTTTACCATTTTTTCCTTTTTTCTTCGAAACCTGCGAACACAAAAACAAAAATTACATGTATATGATTGTTGAGGTTGGTGCTCACAGCGCCAATTCCCGGTTGTATTTCTTTATGAATACTTCTGTAAAACATTATTATTTTGAATAATATATGCAGTTTCTATAATATAATTAATGTATCTTTTAATATGGTAAAGACGTAATGACCTTAGAATGACTAGTCATGGTACAGTTGCAAAAGCGTCGCAACTGACATTGAGTTGTATCATGACGTTGTCATTCTCAGACTGTTCCTGGTCAAGGTTTACACTACTTGGTCAGTATAATAAACCCGTTGAGACCGGTACATGTCGTATACTGGAATATATGATTTCAATGGTTTCTCAATGAACCATAAGTCTTGGAGACTAGTATCGACGTGTAGGTGTTTATAGCGGATAAACACTGAACGACTCACTGAAGCTTCTTAATGGATGGTACACCAACGTCAATAAGAATCTTGTTGGGTTGAGTAGCACTTGTGATTCTTAGACTTGAGATGCCACTATGGGCACATGAGACATCTTCTACAATTAGATGGCAGTCACTTCACCGATCTATTAAGATCAGACCTCCGCATGTTCGTTGGGTGTAGATAGATCCTCAGGGTGTCCTGTGTGTATCAAGATAAGATTCGTCAGTTCTGTGTATCAGAGCATAGGTAGTCCATATGATTAGCAATCAGATAAAAACCATGGGCCCGTGGTACAATTTAGAAGTTAGTTCTAAATGTTCTTTTTGAGATTGCTAATAGAATAGTCGACTGGATAATTTTTTTTTTTTTGGAAAAGGTTACAAGTATATTCCAAAAAGGTGTTTTTTGTACAAAGTACAAGGGGCATCCCCCAGGAAAGTGCTACAAGCACATATAAAGAACCGAAGTTCAAAAAAACCAAATACATGGCAGTGCTACAAGCACATACAACGAACCCAAATTCAAAAGAACCATATATATGGCCCGAAGCTACATCGAGCAATAAGCCCAAAGCCTCTAATATCCAAACAAATTGAAAATGGCCCACATAAAATGTCAGCACTCAACCGAATAGCTCCATGTGCAATACTGAGGATGCAACAACCCCAGACGCACTTGAAGCGACAGCCCAGAACAAGCCCACCAACCACGCGCATAAATAGGCCCAATCGCCTCAACCAGCACACACACATTTCAGCTCACAGCGCACCAAATCAGCCAGGCCAACCAAATTTGTGATCACATCCAGGCTAATTCCACAATCCAAACCACATGCACAAACAGGCCACGTTACCACAAACCACACCCAAACGTTCCCACGTCCAGCGTGCCAATCAGTCCAACCCAGCCAAATTCGTTGCACACAGGCCTGCAAAATTGATCAACAATCGGCCCCACAAAATCGAGCCGAATTCGTACATGTGGAGAGGCCAGTCCCACGAGCTCGTGAGCTTCAGTTAGCCCAGCCATGTGTTTGGTGGGCCTTAAAATCAGCCCATGAACTCATACCAGCCCTCCAACTCGAGACCGAAGTCCCACATCGCTCAGGAAATGCAGAAAGGTGCTGCCTTGTTGGAGAGACAACTAAACCACTCTTCCCACATCACCCAGCTCACAGACACATGGTGTGCCAACCCCTAACCACTTCACACTTCATCCACAGAGAGGTTCCACGCATGATGTGCATGGATCCAAGGATTTGACCATCACTCAGTGCCTCCATCAATTTGAAATCAAAATTAAACTATCCCAAAAAACAAGTAACAAAAACCCTAGATGTCACCTTCATAATGGGCCCAAGCAGCTTTCCACCTACATGAGCATGTGATAGATCCCCGCAGCAGTGCCTAAGTCCTCCCTGTCGTCCAAAACTAGTAGATTCTGTGTCGTCTCTAACCCTCAACACACTCGAAAAGAGAAGATCTCAAGTATATGACGAGATTTTACCCTACTAGACAAACCTACGATTTCTTCGTACTTCCTAGCTCCCCTTCCAGTACTATATGCTACTGCTCATAGTATTTTGTTCAGTGTGAAGTTGCTACATCGCCACCACACCTGAAATCGGACCTAACCAAGAATGTCCATGGCCGTAGGAGCATTCTTATGAGAAAGTCGTGATTTTACCCATCCTATTAGAGTCCCAAAGTTTCCTCGCACATTGAGGCCTTCCCTACCCCAATATGCACTACTGTCCTCGGGCACAATTAAAAACGGGTTACTACATCGTTCTCCCATAAGAGTCTACTACTGCTCATCGCGGCTCGAAGACATCACTCCCCTCAATTAGTCTGCCGACAGTGGAGAGGGACTGCCCTGTAGAAGCCCAATCCACGCGCTTGTGATGGTCAAGAAGCCGGCCCACCAAATTTATTTTGATACAGCAAAGCCTCAATCTATGCCTCCCCAAGAAAATCCCTCAGCATCTATTACTCAAAAAACGAAAGTGAATGACGAGATTTTACCCATTGGCAACAAACCTATGATTTTCTTCGTACATCCTGGGCCTCCTCCAGAATGATACGTTACTAATCACAGCCCTTTGCTAGTCGGGTTGCTACATCGCCATGTATTCCGTAGTTAGATTTAAAGGTAGCCAAGTCCGTCAATGACCATAGTAGTTTGTTTATGAGATGTCCGTGATTTTACCCAACCAACTATTGAGACCCAAGGTTTCTTCACATGCCGAGGCCGCCCACACCCCAAAATGTGCTACTGTCCTATGGCCCAATTAGAGGCAGGTTGCTACAACTATATCTCTATAGAGATATAGAGATTTGAAATTTACATCTATATCTCTGGGATTTATCCGGATACCTGTGACAGAGGAATTATATATTTGCCATGACCTCGACCTGTATGATTCAGCGAGTTTATCTGTGATCGTCATAATTTACGGGTGGATAAATTATGGACACGAAATTGGATTTCGTGACGGATATGTCTGAATCTAGAGAGTCTCACTAATGAAAAATACTCGTAGAGCACTAGGGCAACAATTATAAATAATATTGATTATTTATAAAGTCGTTTAAAGGTTAAACGCAAAATACATGTAAAGGGACCCGATAGTCATTTCCTTAATTTTTGTGTATTTGCATTTAATACTTGATTAATTCAAATACAAATTAATTAATTGTCAAAATGAGATTTTTGACTTATATCATAATATAGATGTATTAAATATTTAATGTGAATATAATTCATATATTTAATATATTTGTATTTAATTAATTAATTAATTGTTTAATTGTTAAATGATTAAATTAATTAAAATATAAATATCTTAAGCTTATGATATTTGTTTAAATAACCAAGTTGCAATTGTTGACTAAGTTGAAAATATCATTAAAGTGTAATGATCATTATTTAACAAGTTGGCAAGTTGATTTTCAATAAAGCAAAAACTAGATATTTTGATATCTGGTGTATACCAAATTCGGCCAAGGCCAAATTGGTGGGTATATATTATTTTATTTTTTGATTAGGGTTTATCATCATCAACACTTTATCAAAACTCCATTAAAAGAAAGAAAAAAAGCTAGAGAGAAAGAAAAGGAAAAATCAAAGAAAGCTTGGATTTAAGTAAGTATTTCCAACTTACTATTAGAGAGAAAATTGTTCCTCTTGTTCTTGGCCACATCTTGTGATGTCCTTGAGTTTTTCTATTCTTTATTCTTTATACTTTTGATGGTTGAAATTTTGATGAAGGTGTTATGCATGTATGTAGTTGGAAGAATGTTGCTAATGTTGTAGTAAACATTCTTTTCATGGTTTTAGAACCTTGTTGCTAATCTAGAGTTGTTGACCCACTCTTAAATGACCTAGATTTGATCTATATTTATTTCATTGTGTTGAGACTTGATTTGGATGGAAGAAACATGATTGAAGTATTGGATTTTGTTAATTTGGTCTAATTTGTAGAAATTGAAAAATTAGGGTTTAAGACCACTTCCAAATTTGGGACTTTTCACTTATATGGTGTATTTGGATGTGTATATGATGCATGTAAAATATTAGGTTGATTGGATTTTTCCTTGATGTGTTTTGAACATATAAAGTGCAAAATGCACAATAATCTCCCTAATGAGGCTCTCGGCTTTGGGCATTAATTTTGGGAATTTTTGTTGCAATTTGTATTTCAATATGTAGGACATGTTAAATTCATATTTTTAATGATTTAGAATCATCTAAAATCTTTTCGAACAATTTCGGATTAAAATAAACAAAATGCTTGGTTTAGGGGTAATTCGGTAAATTCACATAAAATTGATTTATTGTGTTTTATTTCATAATTTGATAATTGGATAATAAAATAAATAAGTTTATTTTATTAATCCGAGAAAAAATTTTGAAATCAGAAAATTTGATTTTCCACAGTTCCCGTTGCGTTACCGAATATCCGCAATAAAACCCATACAAAATGGTATCAGAGCGAGTCTGATTCTAGGCCCCCTAATATGATTAGCCCTTTAATTCAATGTTTAATCATGTTTTCTTGACTTTATACATGCATGTTATATTCTAATTTGATTAGATTTAGGGTGTATGACACTTAGCGTAAAATCCCTAATTAATAAGGTTTAAATGTAATTATGTATTTGATGCATGTTATGTGGTCCGTCTTGTCAATACGGTTTATAAATATTTCTCTATGACTACATCCGAGACCGTGCCTCTGCTGTGAGGGTGTAGCCGATTGAGATTTATTTATACCGGATGTATATCAGATACTAGATAAATTCAAGCGAAAGCGGAATCCTGAACGTGCCCTAACTGTCAGGGTTACGCAAGTAACTTGAGTTTATCATTGACGAGTTTAACATTGGTACGTCTCCTTATGAGCCTGCCTTAGCAGCGACAACGAGAAACGACCAGGACCGGAAACCCAGGAGTCACTAGTGAGTGATTGACAAATGAGTTGTCTACCTGATGTATATACGTAGGCGAGACTGTGCCTCTGCTGTGAGCTGAAATATATTCACGGGATCCACTTTTCACTATTTGTATTTAATTTAATTATTAAATCTTTGTATTCTGTTTGGGGATTACAGTATCGCATGATTTAGTGGGAGGGGCATTTTTAGATTAAAAATCCATGATCTAGTTTATGCTTTTGATATTATATGAAACTGCTTATTTTCTGCTAACCATTTTTCGTGATCTATATGATAGATTTGCGATGGCGGCACCATCCACTAATCAGTTTGCGCGTATGCTTGATGCGAACAAACTTAAAGGCGCAGAGAACTTCGCTGATTGGGATCTGGATTTGAGGATTGTCCTCGATTCCGAGAGGTTGGGATATGTTCTTGAGGGTCCACTGCTCCTTGTTGTGGCAGAGGACGCTTCACCGGAGGAACACGAAGTCTTCCAAGCTTGGAAGGATGATGATTTAAGGGTTAAATCATACATCTTAAGTTCACTTTCACCGGGACTCAAGAAATAGTATTATGGCATGTCAGATGTCTATACTATGATGACACGATTAAGACAATCGTTTGAGAACCAAGAACAAGTAGTTGTTCATAAGGTCGCAATAGAACTGTTCCATGAGTTATTGGATGAGGGGAAAGCTGTTAGCCCGCATGTTCTTCAAATGATCGATTTGATCGATCAATTGAGGCAACATAATCTCATTCTAAATGACATTCTCGGTAAGAGTGTCATTCTTGGTTCTCTCCCAGCTTATTATCGCCAGTTCGTGATGTACTTCAACATGAACGGGACTATCTGTACCTACCATGAGTTGCATAGGATGTTGCTCACGGCGGAGGAGGACCTCAAGAAGGGAGTACCGACTCGCCCTCTGAGACCCACTTCTCTTTCTTCTTCTTCCCAGGTCTGGCCAAAGGGAAAGAAGAAGAAAGGGAAGAAGAAGAAGGGTTTCAGTCCTCAACCACAGGCAAAGATAGCTAAGCTCAAAAGGGCTTCTGAAGACAAGTGCCATCACTGCAGCAAAGTCGGGCACTGGAAAAGGAACTGTCCTGACTATATAGCCCAGCTGAGGAGGGAGAGAGCATCTACATCAGGTACATTTATTTTTCCAGTTATTGATATATCTTTGGCTTGTGAAGCCGTTACATCCAACTGGATTTTAGATTCTGCTTGTCCCATTCACATTTGCAATTCGTTGCAGGTGCTGAAGGAAAGTAGAAAACTGAAGCCTGTAGAGATGTAGTTGCGATTCGGGAGTGGATACTCTCTGGATGCAGTTGCAGTGGGAGTATGCGAGATCTCATTGCCGAATGGAACACTTTTGTTAAATGACTGCCATTTTGTGCCTGGATGTGTAGCTAATATTATATCAGTTTTTGTATTAGATACAGAAGGCTTTTGTATTAATATTAAGAACTGTTCTTTATATTTATATGATAAAAGTAATATTCAGATCATTTTTTGTCCAAACCAGCATGGTCATTATACATTGCAAACTTCAAAAGATATTTTAAATACTGGAGTTAATAAACGTAGTTTACCTGTAATTAATAATACTGAACTTTGGCATATGCGGCTGGGTCACATAGGCGTTAAACGCCTTACCCAATTGGTTAGGAATGGTTTGATACCAGATCTTACCATTGAATCCTATCCAACTTGTGAATCATGTATTCAGGGTAAGATGACCAAAGCCTCATTTTCTGGTGTTGGACACCGCGCCACTAACTTACTGGAACTCATACATTCTGATGTATGTGGTCCACTAAGTCAGACTACTCACAGTGGTTATTCGTACTTCGTTACCTTTACCAATGATTTGTCACGGTACGATTATGTGTATTTGATGCGACATAAATCGGAAACCTTTGAAAAGTTCAAAGAATTCCGAAATGAAGTAGAAAAACAAACTGGACAATATATTAAATGCCTACGATCTGATCGAGGCGGCGAATATATGAGTGGTGAGTTCATGGATTATATGAAGGAGAATGGGATTCTCGCTCAATATACTCCTCTAGGTACTCCACATCACAATGGAGTATCTGAGAGGAGAAATCAGACTTTATTGGATATGGTCCGATCGATGTTGAGTTTCACAGATTTGCCCTATTATTTATTGGGCTACTCTCTTTTAACAACTGCACATCTTTTGAATAAGATTCCTTCAAAAGCTGTTCCTACGACTCCGTATGAGATATGGTTCGGTAGGAGACAAAATCTTAGTTACATTAAGGTTTGGGGTTGTCCTGCCTATGTCACGGTGACTCAGCAAGATAAGCTTTCACCTCGAGGGCAAAAGTTTAGGTTTGTCGGATATCCTTCGAATACGATGGGATATCTGTTCTATGATACCGACCATCGAAATGTGTTCGAAGCTCGTTTCGCAAAATTTCTAGAAGTAGAAATTTTTTCAGAAGGTGGTAATCATAGACAAGTTGAACTTGATGAAGTCCAACTTGAAAACAATGAACCAACGGAGGAACCTGAAGTTCAAGTAGATGAATGACCTTCATCACACACACTCCGTAGGTCAGAAAGGGTATCTAGACCTCTTGAACGCTTTTATTTTATACAAGAAAAGAGTCTGGATGTTCTTTTAGTTGAAGAGACTGATCCTTTCACCTATAGAGAATCGATATTAGACATCGACTCCGTGAAATGGCAAAATGCCATGAAATCCGAGTTAGACTCAATGCATGAGAATCAAGTTTGGGACTTGGTTCCGCTTCCCGAAGGAATTGTTCCTATCGGTTGTAAATGGGTTTACAAGAGGAAGCGCGGGCCTGACGGTAAGGTTGAAACTTACAAGGCCCGACTGGTAGCAAAAGGTTACACGCAGCGACCTGGCGTTGACTATGATGAAACTTTTTCACCAGTAGCAATGTTTAAGTCTATTCGGATTTTGCTTTCTATAGCTGTTTATCATGACTACGAGATTTGGCAAATGGATGTCAAAACGACTTTTCTAAATGGATTTCTTGATGAAGAAATCTATATGGAACAGCCGGAAGGTTTTGCGTCCAACGAAAACTCGGGTATGGTGTGTAAGCTTAAGAAATCCATTTATGGACTTAAACAAGCTTCGCGAAGTTGGAATCTTCGATTTGACGAGATTATAAGATCGTCTCGTTTTCTCAAGAATTCGGAAGAATGTGTGTATCAGAAGGCCAGTGGGAGCATTGTCGTATTTTTAGTCCTATATGTTGATGACATCCTAATCATTGGGAATGATTTAGGTATATTACAAAGCGTCAAAGCGTACCTCTGTAAGAATTTCTCCATGAAGGACCTGGGAGAAGCTTCATATGTTTTAGGGATAAAACTCTACCGTTCAGATATGTGATTCATCTTTCAAAGAAGATGAGTCCACAAACAGAAGATGAGAAGGTTAGAATGTCTAACCAAACTTATGTTTTGTGTTTGGGTAGCATAATGTATGCCATGTTATGTACAAGGCCTGATATCAGTTTTGATGTTAGCGTAACTAGTAGATATCAGTCCAATCCAGGTAATGACCATTGGATGGCCATTAAACATATCCTCAAGTATCTTAAAGGTACTGAGGATAAGTTAATAATTTATGGAGGAAACGAACTGCAAGTTAACGGGTATACGGATTCTGATTTCCAATCGGATCCCGATGATAGAAAGTCTATATCTGGATTCGTATTTACCCTTAATGGAGGTGCATTTTGTTGGAAGAGTTCCAAACAGGGTTCGACAGCAGATTCCACCACTGAGGCGAAATATATTACAGCTTCTGAAGCTGCAAAAGAGGTTTTGTGGATAAAGAACTTTGTCACAGAATTGGGAGTTGTCCCAAGTATCGCGAATGCGATTCCGTTATACTGTGATAATACTGGAGCCATTGCGCAAGCAAAGGAACCGATGGCGCATCAGAAGTCGAAACATATAGAACGCAAGTACCACATCATTCGAGAGATTGTGTCAAGAGGGGATATTATCGTGTGCAAGGTACCGAGTGAAGATAATATAGCAGTCCCGCTGACGAAGGCCATACCTCCGAAGCTGTTTGATAAACACGTGGAGTCGATGGGTATTAGATACAATCGTTATTGGCACTAGAGCAAGTGGGAGTTTTTGTTGGGGTTGGTGCTCACAACGCCAATTCCCGGTTGTATTTCTTTATGAATACTTCTGTAAAACATTATTATTTTGAGTAATATATGTAGTTTCTATAATATAATGTATCTTTTAATATGGTAAAGATGTAATGACCTTAGAATGACTAGTAATGGTACAGTTGCAAAAGCGTCGCAACTGACATTGAGTTGTATCATGACGTTGTCATTCTCAGACTGTTCCTGGTCAAGGTTTACACTACTTGGTCAGTATAGTAAACCCGTTAAGACCGGTACAGGTCGTATATTGGAATATATGATTCCAATGGTTTCTCAATGAACCATAAGTCTTGGAGACTAGTATAGACGTGTAGGTGTTTATAGCGGATAAACACTGAACGACTCACCAAAGATTCTTAATGGATGGTACACCAACATCAATAAGAATCTTGTTGGGTTGAGTAGCACTTGTGATTCTTAGAATTGAGATGCCACTGTGGGCACATGAGACATCTTCTATAATTAGATGGCAGTCACGTCACCGATCTAGTAAGATCAGACCTCCGCCTGTTCGTTGGGTGTAGATAGATCCTCAGGGTGACCTGTGTGTATCAAGATAGGATCCGTCAGTTCTGTGTATCAGAGCATAGGTAGTCCAAATGATTAGCAATCAGATAAAAACCATGGGCCCGTGGTACAATTTAGAAGTTAGTTCTAAATGTTCTTTTTGAGATTGCTAATAGAATAGTCGACTGGATAATCCCTATAGAGATTTGACGTTTACATCTATATCACTGGGATTTATCCGGATACCTGTGACGGAGGAATTATACATTTGCCATGACATCGACCTGTATGATTCAGCGAGTTTATCTGTGATTGTCATAATTTACGGGTGGATAAATTATGGACACGAAATTGGATTTCGTGACGGATATGCCTGAATCTAGAGAGTCTCACCAATGAAAAATACTCGTAGAGCACTAGGGCAACAATTATAAATAATATTGATTATTTATAAAGTCATTTAAAGGTTAAACACAAAATACATGTAAAGGGACCCGATAGTCATTTCCTTAATTTTTGTGTATTTGCATTTAATACTTGATTAATTCAAATACACATTAATTAATTGTCAAAAATGAGATTTTTGACTAATATCATAATATAGATATGTATTAAATATTTAATGTAAATATAATACATATATTTAATATATTTGTATTTAATTAATTAATTAATTGTTTAATTGTTAAATGATTAAATTAATTAAAATATAAATATCTTAAGCTTATGATATTTATTTTAATGACCAAGTTGCAATTGTTGACTAAGTTGAAAATATCATTAAAGTGTAATGATCATTATTTAACAAGTTGGCAAGTTGATTTTCAATAATGCAAAAACTAGATATTTTGATATTTGGTGTATACCAAATTCGGCCAAGGCCAAATTGGTGGGTATATATTGTTTTATTTTTTTATTAGGGTTTATCATCATCAACACTTTATCAAAACTCTATTAAAAGAAAGAAAAGAAGCTAGAGAGAAAGAAAAGGAAAAATCAAAGAAAGCTTGGATTTAAGTATTTCCAACTTACTATAAGAGAGAAAATTGTTCCTCTTGTTCTTGGCCACATCTTGTGATGTCCTTGAGTTTTTATATTCTTTATTCTTTATACTTTTGATGGTTGAAAGTTTGATGAAGGTGTTATCCATGTATGTAGTTGGAAGAATGTTGCTAATGTTGTAGTAAACATTCTTTTCATGGTTTTAGAACCTTGTTGCTAATCTAGAGTTGTTGACCCACTCTTAAATGACCTAGATTTGATCTATAGTTATTTCATTGTGTTGAGACTGTTGGACAATTATGACCCATAGCGTCACTATTTGTATAGATCATGGTGTTGTTGTACAAATTAACTATGTGACAAAGGAGATTGCACTCTTATTATTTGTGATTAGATCACCTAGATGAATAAATGATAGGAGGTCCTTATGATTTGTTCCTGGATTGAGAATGATATGAGACAATATCAATCCACGAAGGATAAATCATTAATTATCCCTAGTCAGAGTATTATCGAGATTGGACATCGATAAATACGTAAAAGACTAGTATTACACTTGTGCGCGTTGTGAGGGCACAACGGCATAGTTCTCATATATTTGGGTATAGGATACTCACGCAAGTGTAATAGGAGGTTGTGTTTTACCGATGGTACGAGAAACAGCTTCGCTCTGGATAGACCCCCTCGGAATTCCATTAGTAGTATGACTATGTGTCTATGGAAGTCCGAAATCAGGGTAGGTGTATTTGGTCTTAACTTGAGACTTGCACCGCTAATACTTGCGACAATCAATATACTTTGGTTGCGGTCGTCCAGGGCTTTAACAGGTTCTGTGTATGCCTATGCTGGGTATATTGAGAATAGTAGTGTGTTGGGTGTGATGTCAAGAAGGAAATATCACTTTAGTCATATGGAGATGATGGTCACGTAGGATACGGTACTAGTACTCTTAAGTACTGCAGTCATCGGGATAAAATGACAAGGTCATGTTTATCCGATTATAGAGACTAGTTACCAGACATCTGACATGTGCTTCGTACGGGGCAGACACAATTCCAGCCCCAGGCCTAGCACGTGATCATCTGATACTTGATCGAAATACGCAATACCACGTATACTACGCCTGATATAGATCGCTTATTCCTGTAAGCATGTTTCTGGAGAATTGGGTAGGCATGGCGCTTTCCTAGAAGCCAACCTTGTCTTGTGAATCGGTGTAAACATAGTACTAGGTACTTACGTGTTCGGATAGTCTGACGACCCGATTTACTGCTAATATATCCGGGGATCTCATGGGTCGCTTCCCGAAGATTCACAGATGACGTATGACTTGCACTTTAATTAATCTGGGATTAATTTAAAGAGAGAGAAAATTAATATGGGATTAATTGCGGAGATATTTTATCTGGGATAAAATATCAATTAAAGAGAGAGAGAATGATTAATTTGGAATTAATTGGTAAAATAATATATTTGATATATTTAACGAAATTGGATTTCGACGCGGAATTAAAATTAAATTTTAATTCGGGCGAACGAGTTAATTTAGAATTAATTCGTTAGCGACGTGAATAGTGATTTTGCTAGGCGTAATCGTTTAATTACATCGCAACGGAAAATTTGTTAATTTGGAATTAGCGAACCCGAGCCTGGGATTGTTTGCGAGCGTATTCGCATTTCAAATTCGAGTGCGGCACGCAAGTCAAATCAAGCGTCAAATCGCAAATCACATCAAGCATCAAATCACATGTCACTTTGAGTGATGTGACAATTGATTTGATTGATGTGAGTTGATGTGAGATGATTGAAAGCATTTAATGCTTGTCTTTTTGAAATTAAAAAGTGGTAAATGGTTTATTAATTTTTGGAAAATATAAACCTATTACAACTTTTTCATTTCTCTCTCTCTCTCGGTTTTCACTCTTTTGGAGCCAAAAAACTTCTTCTCTCTCACGCCTCTTCTCCTCTCTGTTTTCTGGTTTGACCAAGTGATGAAGGAGAAGCTAAAGAGATTTTATTGCAAGATCTAAGTGCTAGCACACTCTAGGAGGCATACCAAGGTGATAGGGCAATGAGTTCGTGAGCATGGAAGATTATCTCAAAGCTTGGAGCTTCAAAGGACATCCATGGCCGATTTTTGGAGGAGGAAAACCACCCACTGCCGTGACATGCTGAGCACCCTCATTGCCGAGCTTCACCAAGAGGGCAGTTCATTTTGTTCTTCGTCGCATCTCAACCGATCCAATGTGAGTAATATTCCGCACCTCCTTTGAATGTATTTACACTTGTTTCATGCTTTATTAATGATCTTGGGAAGCTTAGAGTAGACCAACAATGGTATCTTGAGCCTTTGAAAGCATGAAATTGATTTTAGGGTTAAAATTGGGCAAAACGAATTTGGGCATGATTTAATGAAATTGGATGAATTAGTATGCTTAAATGTTGTTGAATTGATGATTGATTGGATCAATTTGATGAAAAAGTGTTTGGAACAATTTTCCCCAATTTTGCTTGTGTTGGCCGAAAATACATGAACCCTATATTGTCTTGGATTTTTGATTTTTGATCATTGGATATGTTGGAAATCATTTGGGGATGTTGATTTAATGTTGAATTGAATTTAATTGGATTTAATTTGATTTGGGCATAATTTTCCCCTTTGGCCGAGACATATATGCATGTTAATTGGGTTTGATTTTGATCAAAAAGTGTTGGACACTAATTGATGTAAATAAGCATGATTAATTGTACAAATTTGGTGTTTTGGAAATATTGATTTGGGTAATTAATAATGCTATACACTTTGGTTAATTAGAATGTGAAATTTGGAATTTTTGTATTTTAATTAATTGGGCTTAAAATTGGATTTGGGCTTGTTATGTTGTTATTGGGCTTATTGGGCTTTGTTAACAAAGTTGGGTTTAGGCCAAAATTGGTTGGATCCAATTAGGCCCAAAACCGCTTCTATAAAGCCCAAATGCGACTTAATGGACCTTTAAAGTTTAATTGGGCCTAATGGGCCTAAATTGATTTCTGGGCTTATGGGGTAACTCTCGGATTGGATTTTGGTTATTCGATTTGACCCTAGTTGACCAAAAGTCAACGCCTTGAAGAAATTAATTAAAGCCCATTGGACTTTAATTAAATTAATATTGGATATTAATCGGGCTTTGAGACCCATAACGATTAAATTTGGAATTTAAGTCGAAAAAGGTTCGTAATTAAAGTGTAGTATTTAATTTGGAATTAAATAAGGGAATTAGAATTAAATACAAATTGAATTGGATTTAATTATGTAATTTAATTCAATTCGAGAATTCGTACTTTAAGTACTTATTCGCAAAACGAGTTTGACTCGAGCAAAATCAAATCGTTGTTTGAACATTGGATGATCACTAATTATCAGATTAATTAATTTGATTAGATTGATTGATAACATGCTTGTGTGAATACATGGTTGCGATGCATGAATAATGTATATCGGATGGATATTAGCTGGGTGGGAAAATTTTGGAAATTGTAATAAATTTGATTTATTAATTGGACCTGCGTGTCCAGCCTTATCACCTCATATTCTTTGTATTCTCTTCTCACCTATTCCCCTCAATGTAATTGAGGTTTCTTTAGAAGTGTAGTGTAATGGGTAGAAGTAATACTTGTGCTAGCGGGAGAGAGAAAGTGAGAGATTTGATCTAGGATCATTGTGTATAAGTATCCATCTGCATAT
Source organism: Zanthoxylum bungeanum (assembly GCA_019454045.1). Lineage (NCBI taxonomy): Eukaryota > Viridiplantae > Streptophyta > Magnoliopsida > Sapindales > Rutaceae > Zanthoxylum > Zanthoxylum bungeanum. Next base: position 6,860 of record SKCR01005951.1, on the reverse strand, counting down.
CATTATTACTTTTACATACGTGCTTTATTATGTGTTTAGAATGCATGTTTAAGGGTGTATGATGATGAGACCTTAACAAAGATAATAAATTGGTTGCCAATTTACACGCGAAAAACCCTCAAACAATATTAAGCGTCTTTCCTTCCATTGAGTGATTCTCACTAAAGATCCGAGACTGGCATTGGCTTGTTGGCCAAAGTAAAGGCCTTTGTCCGTCGAGGATGTGTTTGAATCACGAAGGCTTTGTTCCATATCGGTGTCTTGTCCAAGTTATGGTTTGTTGGCCAAAGTCAAGACCACTTCTTGTCCATTGACGTTGATTACGAAGCTTTCCATGGTCAATGGGTCGCGCTTGACTGGGATCACTAATTTTGTTGTGCCAAAGCCAAGGCTTAGTTGATTCAGATGAAAAAGGTTAGGCAATACATTGGATGTATTGGCATATATAAGATATATGTTTCGGACTTGGATGTCCCCCTACCGGATCTAGGAATTGGATTGGATCCAATCGATCTTAGAGATCTACCTAGTTAATTATCATACAATTTGTTGGCCAAAGTCAAGATTGTGTGATATTTAACAGGATCCTAGCCCACTAGGAAACACGGTTTCCCGAGTACTCGACAGAGGGTTAGAGGCTCGCCGAAAAATAGTGGGAGGCAAGAATTGAATTTGCAATGTTCGTTTAATTTTTTGCCATACACGCTCAAAACAAATATCATTCATTAAATAAATTAAATGTTAGTTGGACTAATATTTAAATGTTGTTTTAATAACTAGTTGGACTACATTCAAAGTATTCATTTATAGTTGATTTTATAATTGAATTATAGTAATCAATATAATTGATTTTAATATATATTAAATTATAGTTGATTAAATAGTTGGACTATTGTAATCATTATAATAATTAGTACCTTAATCGTTGATTAAATAGTTGGACTATTAGAATCAAGATTAAATTGAAAGATTGACATTTAAAACATAATCCTAAGGAAAATGTATTTAAATGGTTTAATTTTCAAAATTGGGAATAAATTTCAGGATGGTCCTGGAAAAATAATAAGTTACTTTATTTGATAAAATAACATATTATGCCTAAGCCCGGAGTTAAGCAAATAGTAGAGCATAATCTTTGGATGATTTATGTGATGATAACTTAAGTGCTTAATCCATTATACTTACCGCAGTAGACTCCTTAATTTCTTAATCAGAACCAAGGATTAGATCCTTAAAGTATGATATTGAAATTGAAGGATCTTCATAAATCTATACTTAGATTTTAGAAGTACTAAAATTGTAATAGTAAACTCTTAGAGAGTTAATGACTATTCTCAAGGAGATAAAAGTCAAACTTTGCAACTAGGCAAGCAAGTAGCGCTAGTCGCACCTTATTTCGATATTCTAGAAACCCGAGGCTTGGCCAAAGGCTTCTGGAATATGGAAAAAGGCAAAGGCAAAATCATTATAATCTTCTAGGAAGATAAATGACATATCCCAAAATGTCTGCCTTAAATGTGTCAAACGGGATCACGGAAGCGTGACTTCTTTGGACAAAGCAGACATGAAGGAATAGAAGACGAGCAAGGCTCTGACTTCAAATATGATTGTCATAAATATATTCATTACTAGTATTTAAAATTGGATTTTAGATACTTAGTGTGATATATATATATATATATTGATGTTCAAAATCTTTTATGAACAGGATACTGACTTCAATAGAGATTAATCTGCGAATTGGAAACGGGACGACTGTCGTTGTTTTAATCGTAGATACCTAAGTTTAGGAACTACCCTCGGGTGTGTACTTAAGTTATGAAACTGTTATTATGTAACTAGTTTGACTAGGAACATTATCTATATATCAATGTTTAACCCGTTGCGGGTGAACCTTTATATTCTAGAACACTAATGTGTTTCATTATATAAAGATGATATTGAGATAAACACATTAGATGTGAATCACAATATTTATATTTTGAATATAAATAAATCTCAAATATATGACATGACAAACGAATAGCTCAAACTGATTTGATCAGGTTGAAACTTGAATGTGACATTGTTGTCTAGGACACAATTAAACAAGACTCGTATATCCACACTTTCGAAGAGTGGGTACTAGGACTAATTTGATTCTATTCAAATAAAGTCTACGAATCTAGTTTATTGGGCAAAGTGCCTAAAACACCTTTACTTGGAAAAAGTGCAAGTGCCATCGATCTGGTAGCTCTCGTTCATAGTGACGTAAGTGGGCCCCCATCTAGCTAGGCTAGAAGTGGATATGAATATTTCGTGACCATACACGGATGTGGCATCGCGTTATGGTTATTTGTTTCTTTTGAAGAACACAAATCGGAAACTTTTAAAGTTTCGACACGAAATAGACAAACAGATCGGCTATAGTATTATACCGATACGGTAAGACCGTAATGGAAAATACTTAAGCAATAAGTTTCTAATATACTTGAAAGAGTAAAGTATTCTTTCAAATGGGGACTCCTCCTGGAACACGTCATTTTGACGGTGTGTCCGAACCGAGTAACCGAATTTTGTTGGACATGATAAAGTTAATCAAGAGTCGCTCTGAGCTACCATTTTCTTCAACGAATAAGCTTTAACAGTGCAAGAACTTATTTTGAATAAGGTTCCATAAAAGTTTGTTTGACAGATTTCATATTAGATGTGAACGGGAAAGAAACCGGGTTTCACATTCCAGATAATTTGGGTATGCTAGGCATATGTTTGGGTGATACCAAACTAAAACCCAAATTGGATAAGTGCCAATTGTAGGTAATCCCAGGGATACCATAAGTATTGTACTTATACAACTCACGAGAGAACAATTAGATTGTTGCTCACCATGCGGTTTTCCTTAGAGGAATACTGATATGCAGTGGTAAGTGGGAGGATAGTAAAACTCGATGAAAATCGGAGTAATACTGTCCAAGGCACCGAATCTTAATGGAACATATATAGTTCATCAAGGATGAAACTATAACATTAATCTTCGAATCACAAGAACCACGTAAGTCGGAGAGAGTCAGAAAACAACCTAGGGTATGGGTTTCTGATCTCACCTCATAAAGATGTCAATCTTATTGAGGTATACCCACTGACTACGTACGAGGAAGTGATACAAGGTATCGACTCCCTATTATGACAAAGTGTCATGAGTCTGAAATGGATTCCATGTATATCAACAAGTTTGGACACTAGTTGATGTACCGCAAGGCATTATACCTACTGGTACTTTATAAGTCTTCAAGGAAGACATACATGGATGGAAACATACCAACGTATAAAGCTAGGGTTTTAACGGAAAGGTATCGTTATCAACATTGTGTTGATTACGATTCAACATTTTACCTGTTGCCACGGTAAATCCATTTGGATAATGCTTGCTAATGTTGCATGTTTCATTTATGAAATATGTCAGCTTAACGGGAAAATCGCTTTCCTAAAAATTAAACCGTTTGGAGGATGTTTACAACATCCTATCGATTTTGTCGTACCAAAACTAGCAAACAAGGTTTGCAGGTTATTCGATCTATGTTTGGATTTAAGCAAGCATAGGTTCTAGGAATTTTTGTTTTGATATAATCATAAATAGTTTATGATTTAATTCAAAACGTAATGATTCTTATGTATATAAGAGGGTTAGTGGGAGCGCACTGACAGTGGTTGTCCTATAAAATAATGATAATACGTCATTTCTTGGAAATGATATTCCCATAAAATAACTATCGGCGAAAGCTTGGCTTTCGAAAACTCTCCGTGGAATCGTACATTGAAAAATGTACGCTACCTAGTGTCTCATACGCTATGAGCATATGAAGTCACAAACAGGCCAATCCGAGTGATAGTCACTGGATTGATGTTAAGAACATCCGTTAGTATCTTAGAGAACTAAGGATGTTGTCTTAGTCTATGGAGATGGAGAACTTGAAGTGACTGGGATCACTGTAGCAAGTTTCCTAAACCGATAAAATGACTATAAGTCGCAAACGGTACTATACACGTTGAATAACGGTACAGTGAGCTGGAAATATTCCAAGCAAGATACTGTTACCGAATAAACAACAAATGCGGGTAATTGCTGCAGCTGAGGCGACAATAGAAGCCTTCTGGGTCAATAATAATCTAATTAGATTAGATATAATTCTGTTAGCAGCTAAGCTAGGCTTGAGCACAGGCTAAAGAATTAATAGTCTCATCAACGATCCAGATAAATACTTCGATGTTCATCTGATTCGTTCGGATCATACATCGTGGCGATGTGATGATCGAATAAATCGCATCAGATGATAATCATGCAAATCCGCTGACGAAAGTATTTCTCAACAGTTTAAGCCAACCGTACATAGTTCGGGTGTAAGACACTTGAGTGACTGGCTATAGGCCAAGTGGGAGATTGTTGGACAATTATGACCCATAGCGTCACTATTTGTACAGATCATGGTGTTTTTGTACAAATTAACTATGTGACAAAGGAGATTGCACTCTTATCATTTGTGATTAGATCACCTAGATGAATAAATGATAGAAGGTCCTTATGATTTGTTCCTGGATTGAGAATGATATGAGACAGTATCAATCCACGAAGAATAAATCATTAAATATCTCTAGTCAGAGTATTATCGAGATTGGACATCGATAAATACGTAAAAGACTAGTATTACACTTGTGTGCGTTGTGAGGGCACAACGACATAATTCTCATATATTTGGGTATAGGATACTCACGCAAGTGTAATAGGAGGTTGTGTTTTACCGATGGTACGGGAAACAGTTTCGCTCTGGATAGACCCCCTCGGAATTCCATTGGTAGTATGACTATGTGTCTATGGAAGTCCGAAATCAGGGTAGGTGTATTTGGTCTTAACTTGAGACTTGCACCGCTAATACTTGCGATAATCAATATACTTTGGTTGCGGTCGTCCAGGGCTTTAACAGGTTCTGTGTACGCCTATGATGGATATATTGAGAATCGTAGTGTGTTGGGTGTGATGTCAAGACGGAAGTATCACTTCAGTCATATGGAGATGATGGTCACGTAGGATACGGTACTAGTACTCTTAAGTACTGCAGTCATCGGGATAAAATGACAAGGTCATGTTTATCCGATTATAGAGACTAGTTATCAGACATCCGACATGTGATTCGTACAGGGCAGACACAATTCCAGCCCCAGGCCTAGTACGTGATTATCTGATACTTGATCGAAATACGCAATACCACGTATACTATGCCTGATATAGATCGCTTATTCCTGTAAGCATGTTTCTGGAGAATTGGGTAGGCATGGCGCTTTGCTAGAAGCCAACCTTGTCTTGTGAATCGGTGTAAACGTAGTACTAGGTACTTACGTGTTCGGATAGTCTGACGACCCGATTTACTGCCAACATATCCGGGGATCTCATAGGTCACTTCCCAAAGATTCACCGATGACGTATGACTTGCACTTTAATTAATCTGGGATTAATTTAAAGAAAGAGAAAATTAATCTGGGATTAATTGCGGAGATATTTTATCTAGGATAAAATATCAATTAAAGAAAGAGAGAACGATTAATTTGGAATTAATCGGTAAAATAATATATTTGATATATTTAACGAAATTGGATTTCGACGCGGAATTAAAATTATATTTTAATTCGGGCGAACGAGTTAATTTAGAATTAATTCGTTAGCGACGTGAATAGTGATTTCGCTAGGCGTAATCGTTTAATTACGTCGCAACGGAAAATTCGTTAATTTGGAATTAGCGAACCCGATCCCGGGATTGTTTACGAGCGCATTCGCATTTCGAATTCGAGTACGGCACGCAAGTCAAATCAAGCGTCAAATCACAAATCACATCAAGCGTCAAATCACATGTCACTTTGAGTGATGTGACAGTTGATTTGATTGATGTGAGTTGATGTGAGATGATTGAAAGCATTTAACGCTTGTCATTTTGAAATTAAAAAGTGGTAAATGGTTTATTAATTTTTGGAAAATATAAACCTATTACAACTTTTTCATTTCTCTATCTCTCTCGGTTTTCACTCTTTTGGAGCCAAAAAACTTCTTCTCTCTCACGCCTCTTCTCCTCTCTGTTTTCTGGTTTGACCGAGTGATGAAGGAGAAGCTAAATATATTTTGTTGCAAGATCTAAGTGCTAGCACACTCTAGGAGGCATACCAAGGTGATAGGGCAGTGAGTTCATGAGCATGGAAGATTATCTCAAAGATTGGAGCTTCAAAGGACATCCATGGCCGATTCTTGGAGGAGGAAAACCACCCACTTGTTGGAAATAATTACCAAGCCCCAAGATCAACAAGAACAAGCAAAATATATAAATACATGAATGAATTAATTGAAGTATGGCGGAATCATACTCACAATACTTGAAAATGGATGCTAAGATGATGCGAAATTCCTCCCTTGTGCAGTGAAGCTCTCGGCCAAGAAGAAAAGAGGGACTCCAAGTCGAGTTTGATCCTTCCAAGCTCAAGGATTAGTTTCCCATATCACCTATGTATGATCCCTTGAAGGTGCTAGCCTTTGTTGTGATTTTGAATGCACAACTTCTTCAAATCTTCCACAAAAATTGAAGAAATGGAGAGCCCAAAACTGCATGTAGTTTCGGCAATGTGAGAGAGAGGAGAGTTGAATGATTTTTGTTACAAAAAATCAATTTATATTTATGCCATATATTTATTAAATTAATAATAAACTTATGACACAAATCATGCAATGGCTTAGAGTGTCAAACACTCAAACTCCATGCAAAACCATTGAGTGCATTGTACACTATCTCCATGCAATGCATTAGAATTAAATAATGCATAATATGACATGTGTCATGTGGGCC
>SKCR01005950.1:0-53876 GCA_019454045.1 Zanthoxylum bungeanum | reverse complement strand
TGTTTTCAATTTCTACACCGTCAAAGACATACAGAGAGATTGGATTGCTAAAGTAATACATGTAAAACATCTCCATCAATCTGAGTAAATATTTATCTCCAAGATTATAATCCCCATATAATTCTTTTCTCTGAATTGAAGAGGGGCATAATGCATTAATATCATAGATGCATGACTCCCACCCACTCATTCTCTCAATCACATTCATTGCCACCCAAAATTTACACACACACCCCACTTGTTGATCCAAAAAATTGTGAAGAAGTGGGAAAAGACGGACATCTGGCTGCACAAGTGCATCTTTTTGAAATCTATGGGTCTAATTTATTTCAAAAATTAATTTAAAAATTGAGGATTATCTCATGCTTTCATTCATAGATCAAGATAATTTCTGAACTGAGATATTTTTCTCAAACACTCATCACATGCAGATTGGTCATTTGTGTACATATGGGTAGGTAGTTAGTGTGTGTCTACTTATGTATGAGATTGATTTTGATGCGGTGTAGAAAAACATGGATATAAGTTAACCTAAAAACTAACTTTAAAGTTGAGAATTGCTAAATATTAATTCTCATAGATTTATTATTTATTTTTTTGAATTGTTGGAAAACCCCGCCACCAAACCACCCCTTCTGGGTTTAAGCGGAGCAAGTAAAATCTCCGACTGTTCCAAACTCTTACAAGAAACATATTCTCTGAATTTGAAGACCTGAAGGTCAAATCTTGAGTCCTACATCACCAAATCACATCCCTTGGGATACCAATTTATGAGTTGAGAATTACTAAATGTATATTTTTTTAATTCAACCGATGTGAGAGATTTTCTATAATATATTTATCTTGTAAATTGCATATTGTAAATGCTTTCGTAAAATTATGACAATTTTAAAAAATAAAAATTACACACTGTCTTTCTTTCTCTCATATCACAACACTGCCCACAATACAACAAAATAAAAGAAACGCACTATAGTAGTCCCTCCCCCACTTCATTCCCTAGCAGATTTGTCCCTTTAGATTTTTCATCACCATTTTTCTTTTCTTTCTCCAAATGATTATACCCAATTAATCAAACCATTTTGTTTTTATTTTCTTCTTCTTTGTCTTTCTTTAATCTGCTCAAGAATTTATTTCTCTAATTGTCGATTCCCTTGTTGATCCACTGAAAAATATGTCACTGGACTTGGCCTCTGAACGTGTTTGTTATCTTCACTGCAACTACTGCAACACCATTTTAGCGGTATCCCTCTCTTTAATTTTCTATGTGCATAACATATATTCATCTACTTTCTATTTCAATTTATGTGTTTCTATAGAGCAGAATACATAAACCAAAATTGATTTGGTTTCAAGGACTGAATTATTCTTGATCCATCATGGATCATATGGTTTAATTTCTTGATTTTTTTTCTTGGAAATAGTTTGCTTTTTTTTTTTTTTGTCTTGTCGATATTTTATGAGAAATTTCAGCTGGTTTTTTTGTCCTCTTCTTAAGGCTCAATAATTCATGTATAGGGCTGTAAGAGTTCATATATGGAGGCCTATGATATCAAAACACAGTCATCCAGTAATATTTTTGAAGTCCTTTGAGTTTGATGATTGATCTCTCAAACAAGCAAATTAAAAGATACTTTTACAGATATAAGGTGAGGTGTTGAGGCTATGACTAGCTAGGGAAGCATGTAGGTATTAGGGTTCTTGGTATGGTCAGGTACAATACAAGGTTTCATTTCTCAAGCTACTCTTTTTTTGCCCCTCTTTTCCATTAAAGCAGTTGAATCATCTGTAATTTAGGTCAAAGTTGCTTGCCTTGCTCATCTCAGCTAATTAACTTTCTTTAATCTCTCTCTCTCTCTCTCTTTTCTTGATGGTGGGTGTTTCTGTTGATCATTTTGATGATCATAGTGATCATATCATGCATCAACTTATCTTTTATGTACAACAAGGATTGTGTTTCTTTATACATCTACTTTGTGGTGGAGAGAGAGAATGAAGCCAAACAATTAAAAAAAAATGATACTGATAATAATGCTTTTGCTTTTAAACACAAAACCTCTTTTGAAAAATCAAAGTAAAAATGGAGATCTCAAACACTGGACTGCACAGAGGAAAAGTCAGTGAATCAGTCTTTATATCATATATATTTTTAATTAATTTATTTATTTATTAATGGTGGTCTGTCATCTTAGAATTCTGTGATCACTGGGTTATGGCCATTATGGTTTCAGTTCAAGTCATGTCCCTTTCATTTCTCTCTCTAGCTAGGATTAATATTTTTCTTGCTTTTATCATCTTGCTTGCGGTTTCAGTCACAAAAGTCAGGCTCATCCAAACAAAAGAGCTGTATAATTAATTTAAATTATATCTTTAGTTTCCATCTTGAATTACTTTGAAAAAAAGGAGAGAGAGAAAAAACAAGGTTGAGAGATCTAAGCATACATCACTCTTCTTGTTTATCTCTTTACAATTAATTTTCTTCTCTTCTTAATCTAAGTGTGTTTAGTTATTGGGTTTTGCTAATGTAACCCTTACCTATATATTGAAGTTGAATTCTGGATAATTTCATCATTGAACTTGAATTGATATATATTTCATGTTCAAAGCTAGTAAGTTTCAAGTTCAAATGTTCCCAATGGGCGTGATTTGGTGGTGTAGGACTCATGATCTGACCTCTAGGTTATGGGTTCGAATTCAGAGGGTGCGTTTCATGTAAGAGTCTTGAACAGCCGGGGGTTTTACCTGCTCTGCTTAAACCCGAGTGAGGTGATTTGGCGGCGGAATTTCCAAAAAAAAAAAAAAAAATTCAAGTTCAATATATCATTTCAAATTCAATGACAATTGTTTCAATTTCAATGCCGCGGTTTAGATATATACCGAGGTACATTAGATGTCACCTAGTTAATTAGCTTCATTCTTTAATCTTTGAGAACTTTATATTAATTCGGATTCGATCTCATTGTCCTAAGATAATGAAGCCAGATCTGAGGACGAAGGTAACAATTATTAGGGTTTGAAGAAAATGTAACAAGTGATTAAACCATTTGGGTTCAAACTTGAGTACATAAACATGCAAGTAATTAAATCTTGTTTATTTTATTTATCCTGAGTTAATTAAATTAATGCATGATTATGGCAGGTGAGTGTTCCATGCTCCAGTTTGTTCAACATTGTGACTGTTAGATGTGGGCACTGTGCCAATTTGCTAAATGTAAACATGTTATCTGCAGTTCAAACACTTCCTTTGCAAGATCCTAAGGTATAATATATATATATATATATATATATTTTTAATTAATTCACCTTATTATGCCTTACTGAATTCAATTCTTGTTTAGATCTCTGCCATTTAAATTGAGATAAAAAAAATTAATGTAATTTCAACAAGTGAACCAAAATTAAAGAAAAAGTTTACTGGATACTGACACATGGCAAAGATAACAAACCACTTGTCACTCATTGTTATTAGTTACTATTATTTTTAATTTTATTATAAAGTATCATCACATCAAAAACTAAAATTTACCACAATACCTTACCGAATCCTTATAGAAAATTTTTATCTCGATTATCTATTGAAATGAAAATTTATATCGAATCTTTATGAAGATTCAAAATTTTTGAAGTAAAGAGTTAGGAGACATATCAAAGTATCGAGATGATCCAGATTTTGTAATCGGGATCGAAAATCGTCTTAATCCCTATTAGATTTTTTTAATTAGAACAAAAAATTGACCTAAATCTAATGATCCTAAATTTTGATGGGGATATAAAATTTGCTGTCAACCCTAACCGATGAGGGTATTGTGGTAACTTTTAGTTTTTAAGTGGTGACACTCCTTTTGAGCGAAAATTATATTATGTGCCGGGTGTATATGTCATCTCTCTCACAGCAGGCGGGCCCCACACAGTAATTTTTAGTTTTTAAGTCGTGACACTTCTCTTTTTAATACGTTGTAGAAAGATTTTTGGATAAAGGCTCCTAACTCTCTAATGTATCCTAATTTATTACTTAAAATTTTTCCAAATATCTATCAGATATTTTATCGGGTTAAAAATTTATCCCGATTTCTGTTCGAGATTCAAATTTTTTGAAATAATGAGTTAGGACACATCGTGGATTCGAGATTATTCAAAATTTTTAATTAGAAAAAAAAATCAATTTGAATTTTTTAATCGGGACAATATTTTTTTTATAAGGATTTGATAGAGTATTGTAGTAAATTTTTGTTTTTTAAGTGATGATATTTTATAATAAAAATAAAAATATTAGTAACTGTTAACTGTGAGTGACAAGTTATTGGTTTTCTTTGTCACATGTTAATAACCAATAAGATTTTTATTTGTTTTTCCAACATGTTATACGTATCTCATTACTTAATCTTGGTTCACTATTGAATTGCATTTTTAAACTCAATTTAAAAAGCACAGAGATAACATGTAAGCACATAAAACTACAAGAACAACAGTTGTCCACATGGGCAGTGGGCAACTATTGCTCGTACTTCTCTTCAATTGTTTCTAAACAAAGGACAGAGTAATAAATAAATAAAAAAATTTCTTTTCGAAAAGAGCAATAAAGAAGATTTAATATAGAATCAGGAGTGCATTTTTTTCAGTGACTGAGATTCCCCTTCTGTAATTTCGTTTATTGTAAGAATTTAGAACATTTGAAAATTTTATTTGTTCCGTTTAAATTTGAAATATGTGCGAATAAACAAAAAAGACAGATAAAACATGCATGGTAGCTAGATTTTCATGAAACAATAGCAAACAATTATTGGTGTGCATCAGTTTGATTTGATATTTTCTAACTTGCTTTGGGTATGACTATTTTAATTAAAAAAATTTATCTTAAAATCTTGATATAAATTATGAGTGATTGATCTCATACAAGATTAATAGTGTATATTAAAACCTAAAGTATCATTTAATATTATTAATTCATTCATCTACATGAAATTAATATTTTGAAAATTTGTATTATCAAAATTTTGAAGTAAAAATTTAAGTTTAAATAGACTAACTATTTTTTTTTTTTTTTTAAAAATAGACTAACCCGTTTACATATATTTCAACATTTTTCTTTGTTGGGATCTTTAGGCCAATTAAGTAAACAAATTTTATTTATAACATTTGTTTTTTACTGTTAAATTGTTTTGCTGGAATGCGGCAGAAGAAACAACACCTAAACATAGAAGATTCAACTAAAGACTCAGGATCATCTTCTTCTGCTTTTAAATCTGCCGAGCATCAAGCTCCTCGAATGCCTCCAATTTGTCGTCAGTTGCTCTCTCTTTATCTCTATTTTACTGTTAATTTATAGACATGTTTTGAAAACTTCTTTTTTAAAAGCTTAATATAAACAACTGATAATTAAATTATCTACCCACTCATGTGAGTTGCGGACCTAGATTCAGTGTTAAGTTGAATTTTATATTGATTTTTTATAAATTATACAGATAGACAGATAGTTATTAAATAAGAATTTATAAGTAATTGAATCTTAATTGTCCATTACTATACATATGCACGCGTGACATGACATTATAAAAAGTTGAGTATAAAAAAGAAGAACACTAATCCAAATTCATGAGCTGGATTTTGATACCATAGTTTTTATTTTAACTAAATTAGGAGTCACCCATATACATTTTTTACATGCATGTATAGATATCCATTTACTGTCCTTAAATGACGTGGCTTAGTGGTGTAAGGTTCAAGATCTCACATTGAAATTATGAATTCGAATCCAGAAAGTGTGTTTATTGTAAGAGCCTGTGACAACCGAAAATTTTACATGCTCCGCTTAAATCCGAAAGGGATGGTTTGGCGGCAGGTTTCCAACGATTCAAAAAAGAATATAAATATTCATTTGTAGAATTATAATATGGCAAAGTACCTTGAACAAAAAGAAAAATGCATAACCAACCAACATAGTTTTAATTTGTGAAAGACATTGGCAACAACTCTAGCAAAAGTAAATAAGCAAAAGATTTATGTCATCAGCAAAACCACTTCTCATAGAAATTCGTAAGTAATTTCCACAACACATATTTCCATTTGCTAGATGAACATCCGATCTTTTCTCAAGTCATGTGACCCATTTCAGATAGTGACTTTGCATGACAAAATTTGAGTACTCGTTATTAATTATATTGACTGTTCAATCAGACATCATATACACACACAAGATATTAATTACAACACATTGCCCTAGAGCATATGTTGAGTCATAATTTTTACAGCTAATTTTTAACATATCTTTCATGGCATGATGAAGAGGTGGCGACGGTTCCGGTTTGAAACCGGAATCGAAATTTTTCGGTTCGGTTAGAGTTCATTTCTGACAAAATCGAAAAGAACTGCCGAAGGTTCTATGGTGGAACCGTTTTAACTTTTTTTTAAATCATTATGAAAAGTTTAAAAAAAAAAAAAACAGAATGGAACAGGAACCGAATCAAAACCGTTCGGTTCGATTCCGGTTCTGATCCACATTTATGGAATCAGGAACCGGCCGGTTCGAATCCAGTTCGGAACCGAACCGGACCGGTGGCCACTCTAACATGATGCCTTTGTCCACTATGAGGACAGGATGCAGAATTAATTGCACAGAGCCTAAACATGGCTGTTAAGATAATAAAAAACAAAAGCTAGGCTCTGATTTGAGGCTTGATATGGCTCATCATCCGTACATTTATATAGTGTATGGAATCTGTGGAACCGCAAAGAGCAGTAGATGTACAGCCAAGTGATTTTGACAGAAGGAATATCACATAAGTTGTTTAAATATGATTTAAAAATAGCATATGTTCATTATCTTAATTAAGTACATGATCACATCAAAAATGTATTTTTAAGATTAAAATTATTTGAAATCTCTTGATAATAGGTTCACCCTAAGTCTCAACTTTAAATTTACTTCATTTGTTTTCGAAGTTTTAGGCATAGCTTTAGCCTATAGGTTACAAGATTACTTCTTTTTTTCTTGTTTGTTTTTTTTTTTTTTATTTAATTATATGGTGACATATAAAAGCTTGGTTTCTGTTACAAGTAAAGCTTAACTGAGATTGTGAAATGTGAGTAATAATGCAGCCCCAGAGAAGAGACAACGAGTTCCTTCTGCATACAATATGTTTATCAAGTAAGCTTCTAATCTTTAATTGTTTCATTTCATTTATTTTGTTCATCAAATTAATATAATTGTTTTTTTTTTTTGGCCCACAAGTGGTATCGTCAAGTGATTTTTAAGCAGTTTTATTTAGTTTGTCATTTGAGTTCAAATCTCGAGGGAGGTAAGAAGATAAAAAATAAATTTGGGCCAACAAAAAAACCAAAAGTTGGTTGCTATAAATATATTGAAATTAAGGAGATAAAAATATTGTTATATTTTTTTTTCTTTTGTGTAATGTTTATTTTACATTAGTCAATTTTAAAATGAACGTATATATGTCAAAATATTATTGATAGGAGTATGAATGACGTGATATGTTCATCCCATTATCACGACTAGGATCAGGATTTTCCTTATCTATAGGTGTGCGGGAGAACCTGCGCATGTAAGGTATAAGGTATGGCCATAAGCAGACCAAATCATTCATGACATAATTTTATAAATCAGGATTATTAGATAACTATATTTTGGGATAATCTAAATATTTGTGCTCCGAATAAATTAAATTTATTTTTAGCTATTTAAAAGAGCATCATCTCCCATATATGCAGATGAGAGAACTTAAAACTTTTTGTCACCCTACAAAAGATTTGGGCTTGAATTAACCGTTGGCTGTTTCTTAATTTGCAGGGAAGAAATACAAAGGATTAAGGCCAGCAATCCAGAAATGAGCCACAGAGAAGCTTTTAGCACAGCAGCAAAAAATGTAAGCTTCTGTTAATTAAATAAGCAAAGTTAATTAAAATGATAATAATAAAACGAGTTTAGAGCATTACATGAAAGAAAAACATATGGCGTAGTCTGTAAAACTAGAAGAATCAAAAGGTATCAGTCTCATTAAAATCTTAACCGATATCTTGATTTATACTATCTAGAGTCATTTACAGTGATAATCAACCAGCTTTCATGCTATTAAAATTTATCAACAATATTGAAGTCATACTGTTAGAGGTTAAGAATTTTAAAATTAAGTTTTTTCATTGGCAAACCCTTTTATCCATCATCATTTATAGGGAGTGCATTAAAAGTAATATACATTTAGGAAGCTTAAAATACAATATCTACATGGAATAGATTGGACAGTTATAAGGCCATGATTCCCTAATAATATGAGCTTTGGGGTTCGAAAATATGCTAGCTCTTTGAATGTGTTTATTAATTGATTGTTTTTTATTTATGTTTATTAATATGGTGATAAATATATCGATACCTAAGTCAAATAATTTGTTATGCAGTGGGCACATTTTCCTCACATTCACTTTGGCCTAAAGCTGGAGGGCAACAAGTAATCAAAACTAGACAATGCAGCATAAGCAGAAATTTGTGATATGATTAAAGGAACTTCCGGAAGAAGAGCATTGACTAACAAATAATTACTTTCTGACCCAAAATTCTCTTCTTCTGGAAGTTCCTTTCTCTCTTTGTTGCCGGCGTGCGTGCAGCTGTAATACATAACAATTTGCTGCTACATTAAGGGTGTGTTTGGTAGAAAGTATTGTTAGAGAGTAAAAGTTAGTTTATAAGCTATGGAACAAACACTAGAGTATAAACTAGCGTCAATAAATAATCTCATGTTGTGAAATTATGATTATATGAACGTTAACGTTAGCGTTAACTTACCTGTTTGTTGGAGCGTTAAAACGCTAGCATTAATACTCCACCAAACATATCCTAAATATCCGAACGGAAGCCCGACAACCACACAGGTTCTCAGAAACCCAATATCATTGGGTTGCCCGTGTTTGTTCAGGTGCCCAGTGTTTACTGTTGTTGCATACCGTCAATAAAAAGTGAGAAAGGAACTTAGAGAAGAACAACATTTTGGTCAGAATTTTTTTTTTCCACTTAGTAAATTTTTTTAAAAAAATTGGGTTATTTTAAAATTTTTTGAAAGTTTTTGAGTTATATGTGATCATTTCCATAGTTCTAGAAAAAATAAATATGTCTCTCTCACTCGTTCCATCGATCAAATCCACATATAACAAAATAGATAGCCACATTTCTACAGATGATAGTGAGGACCACTTGGCCAATATGTGTTGTGATTCTCTGATCACTTTAGAGTGTTTTTTAGGAAAAAATCGAATTGATCTATCACTACCAAGAATAGATTTATAAGTTTACAAAAAGAAACTATACACAAAAACCTCACAACCTCACTAACACTCTCTAAGCTCTCTATCCATGGAACTTACTCACATTTGGGGTGCTTTTTAACACTGGAAATGGCCTGAATTTATAGGCCAAGTTTGGTAACTGCCCACCCACCTTTCACTCCTTGATTCATGGAACCAAGTTGTTTGTTTGCTCCAATTTTCTTCACTTTTGCTGGCACCACCGAAAGTAGCTTGGAGACTTCTGCTTAGTCTTCAAAGGGTGGCCTGCATCCATGTCTCATGCAGCTGGATGTGTTGACAGCAGGGAACTTGAGGGAAGCTTCAAGGAAGCTTCATGTATGGCCATGTCTCTGCATGGAAATTTACCATGCAACTGGACTCTACAATATGATTTTTTCCATGATTTCGTGCTCCATTTTAAGGGATTCATCTCCCATTTTGAGTGTGGATTATTGTTGTATGCCATTCCCAATTTCAACTTCTTTCCTAATTTTTTTTTTCCCAATTTATTTTTTTTAGTAATAAAAAACAATAATATGGAGAGAGGAGGAAAAAGAAAAAGTTGACGACACTGTTATTTTGCTCGGGCAGAATTGCTCTATCAAAATTGCATGTTTTTTTTGTTGTTTTGCTTGTCCTGACAGAATTTTGACAATTCACCTTATCAATGTTTTAAAAATTTTAAAGTAGATCCTTAGGGAAAATAATAATAATAATATTAATCTCTAAAACGGTAAAACCTATTCACATTTTTTTTAGATCATTGGAAATTCCACCGCCAAACCACCCCTTCCGAGCTTAAGTAAATCAGGTAAAATTCACGGCTGTCCTAAGCTCTTACAATAAACGCACTCTCTGGATTCGAACTCATGACCTCAAGATGAGATCCTGAACCCTATACCACCAAATCACGAATTGACGATAAAACCTATTCACGCCCTACAAAATCTTAGTTCGTAATAAAATATTTGTATATTAAAAAATAAAAATTTTGTAGCCCACCATAGACCATATACTAGGAGTAGTAATGGGCCAGACGGGGCCTGGCCTTGGGACCTATGCCTAGATATTTTCTGGTCGATTGAGTTTCTAAAAAAATAATTTTTTATTTTTTGAAAAAATAACTAATGTTTTGAAATTTTTAATACTTAAAAATGAATATTTAAAATTAAAAATTAAGAATTAAGAATTAATTTTAATACTTCAATATTTTTAGTGTTTTTTTTTTGGGGATTTGACCTTAAAATTTTAATCACTAGAACAAAAGGTAAATCCTTTAACGTCGAATTTAGGATTCGACGCTAAAATGTATGTCGAATTTTAAATTCGACACTAAAAGTCGAAAAAAATTTCGACGCTAAATGGTGGACTTTTATCGTCAAACAGTTATTTCGACGCTAAAAGGTCCACTCTTTTAGCGTCGAAATAGCAATTCGACGCTAAAGGGTGGATCCTTTAGCGTCCAAAAAAAATTTCAACGTTAAATGGTGGACCTTTTAGCGTCGAAATAACTATTTGACGCTAAAAGATTGATGTTTTAGCGTCGAATTTCTATTTTGACGCTAAAATGGTGGACATTTAGCGTCGAACTTTTTTTTGGACGCTAAAAGCTCCACCATTTCGCATCGAATTTAAATTTCGACGCTAAAGGTTAATTTTAAATTTTTCGAATTCCCCCTTCTAAAATTTGAATTTATCACCTAATAAAATTAGATTTAAATTTTTGGCATTTAGCGACGAATTTTTGATGCTAAAAGTCAAATATTTTAACGCTAAAGGGTAAATATAAATTTTTCGAATTCCCGCTTTCTAAATTTTGAATTTATCCTATAATACAATTCATTTGCTCTTTCATTTCTCATATTCTCACTTTCTCTCTCATACTCTAATTTCCTCTCTAAAATTATTTTTTCCTTAAGTGTGTTTGATTTTTTGTATTTTATATTAACATCTAATTTTTTTAATTTTTTTTTTTGTAGGGGGAATATGAAGATGAAGGAATGGTGAAAATGAAGATAGTGAAGAAAATGAAAAATAAATGAAAGTGAAGATGGAAAATATGAAAGTGAAGATGAAGAAAATATATAGAAAATTGTATTTTATCATTTTGTTTATTATTTTATATTTTTTGGGATAAATTTTATAATTTTATTTTTATATCAATAAAAATATCATTATTATAATTTTTTAATAACAAATTCCTAATAACTTTTTTTATAAAAAATTTAATTACTTTTGTAATGAAATTAGTTTGAAATTAATTTGTAGTAATAATTTTTTATACCCTTTATTTCGACGCTAAATGTAATAAAATAATATATATTTTTTAATATTATATCACCTTTAGCGTCGAAAATATTCGTCGCCAAATACGTGCTTTAGTGTCAAAAATTATAATTTATAGTCGAAATATTTTTGAAGCAAAATTTTGTACTTTAGCGTTGAAATTTTTTATTTCGACGCTAATTGTCTTTCTCGTCCACGTTTTAGCGTCAAAAATTTTCGACGCTAATAACTTTTAGCGTCAAAATTTTGTACTTTAGCGTCCATATTTTTCGACACTAAAGACCTTATTTTTTGTAATAGAAAATAAATAAATAAATATATATATTTAGAATTAAAAAATAATTTATATAATATTAATAAATTATATCTAATAATTAAAATCAGGCTCAATCTGAACTTTTTAACTGTCACTCATACACATAACTCTAGGATAGGACCCACTGGACCGGCCTATGGCCAACACTAGCTCCAAATTCAGAAGTAGAATCCTATTATTGTTTCAACAGATAACAAATATTTGATACGAGACACTCCACAGTCTTATTTACCTACCATACAAATCAATTATATCCTCCTTTTTTTATTTTAACTTCATTAATTATACCCTTATTTTTCTTTTTATTTCACTTCAAATTTTGGCAGCCACAGAATTGGAAACCCTAAGGTTTCTCCTGAATATTTCTACTTATTTAATTTAGTTGAGTCATTAATAATCATAATAATACTTCACTTAACTCATGATAGCATCTTTAAATCACTCCCTCAACAAGACCTGTCAATATAAACCAGTGATTTTATAATATGAGCAATCACGCTGAGGTGATGATAACACCTTTTTTTTTTTTTTGAATTATTGAAAATCCCATCGTCAAACCACCTCTTTCGGACTTAAGTGGATCATGTAAAATCCCCGACTGTCCCAAGTCCTTATAAGAAATACACTATCTGAATTCGAATTCAGGACCTCAATGTGAGATCCTGAACCCTACACCATCAAGCCACACTCATTGGGGACGTGATAATAACACCATATATAGTTATATTCTTTGGAAAACGATCATAATTTTTTGGGTTTTTATAATGGATATAAAAAGTATTGGGGTGTAAAATTGTTATATATTTTTTTAAAAATAATATTTCATTATTAGTGACTTACATTTTACTATAATAAATATTGAGAAATAACATTTTATTATAAAAGTATTGATATTTAATATTTTACTACTAATAGTATAATATAAATTTTATAAAGATATAATAACAAAATATAATATTTTGTAAAGATATGGTAGTAAAATGTAAGGTTTTATAGTAATATGTAGCTTTTATAAAGATATAATAAAAAAAAAATTTATATCTTACTAATTCTTATATCTATTTATTAATTTTCAATTTATAAAATAGTGAAATGATAATAACCCTAATTTTTTTTAGCAACATGCTTTCAAGCTAGCTAGCTCGTGGCCGTGATCATTATATATTATTGGGTTATTATCATTTCACTACTTTATAAATTGAGAAATAATAAATGAATATAAGAGGTATTGGAATGTAATATTTTACTATTATATCTTTACAAAAATTACATATTACTACAATACCTTACATTTTACTACTATATCTTTACAAAGCTTTACATTTTACTACTATAACTTTTAAAAATTACATTATATTATTAGTAGTAAAATATTATATATCAATATTTGTTATAGTAAAATGTTATTTTCTAGGGGTGGAAAAAAATTAATTGAAACTGAAAAAACGAACCAAACTGGAAAATACCGAACGAAGTGACAATTATTAGATATTTTAATTAAAAAATCAAACTGAACCGAATTAGAATATTTTTTAACTAAAAAATTGAATCGAACCGAATTAATTGAATAATTTAATTTATTGAATTTTTTTAACATCTAACCATATTATGTTGTTATTTTATAATTATATTTCTTACATTATTTAATTTATTTAATATTTAGTGATGATTAATTTCATGAAATATTTATAAATTTTTACTTTGGTTATTATTCTTTTTATTTTCCTACATTTTAAATAGTTTAAATGATGATTATATCTTATGAAAAAAAATTATTAATGTAGTTGTAATGATTAGAAGAGTTATAATATAATTTTTTTAAAGTAAATATTAGATTAAGTGAATGTTATTAATTTATTATTATTTTTATTAAATAATTGAAAAACCTGAATTGTACCGAACCGAACCAACAATTAAAAATAGTTACAATTTTTTTTAAAAAAAAAAACCATGTAGTTATTTTTTTTAAAAACCGAATAATTATAATTACATTTTTTTTATAATTATACCGAAACGTGTCTATCCCTATCATTTTCCAATACTTATTGTAGTAAAATACAAGGTATTAATAGTATTATATAATTTTTTTTAATAAAGATAGAGTAATAAAATATCACATTCCAATAATTTTAGACATATTTATTATTTTTTTAATTAATAAAGTAGTAACCCTACATTGTTTGTCCGCCATTGATATTTCTCAGAATAGCTTGATGTCCACGTGGGTCCTATATATTATGGTTCCACACCAAATTTGCCTTATACTTCCAAGTCGATGCATGGTGTCATATTTCCCGAACATGCATGATGCATTTGTTGATTTTCAAAGTTCATGCGCAGCGGAAAACATGTTCAGTAATAAGAAAAAAATTATTTTTACATGAACAATAAAAACCGGATCCGTATTTTCTAGTACATTAATAACATAAATATTTAGAACTTAAATCGGAAATATACCTGTAGATCTGGATCTCTATAAATCACGATTCTTTGAATCACGATCTTCCTCGATTTATCTCCTCACCTCTAACGGCACGTGTGGGCGTGAAAATAATTACGAAGAACATTCTAATTTATTGAAGGATCCGTGTACTCAACATATGAGACGAATTCTGAGTGCTATTTTCTTTTTAGTTTTCTCAAAACCAAAACCAAGAAAAACAAAAAGAAAACTCTTTCTATTTATTTTTCCAACAGCCACCAACGTTTTTGTTGTTGTTGTTGTTGTTGTTTTCTATTGATCTTTGATCAAAGTGTCGACCCCAAAACTAAAACAACATGCTCACGTTTTTATTCTTTAAAAAAGATTTGTTTCTCTTGGTCAATCTTTTGATCAAATCAAAATGTTATCAAACAACCATTTAAGGATTTAATTTTTAATTTTCAAAAAAATCCAAATAAAATCGTTTAATATTTATCTCATAATTTATCAAAAATAATTCATTAAAATTAATTTTCAAAATTTCAAATTTTGAAATATTATCTTATTAAATTAAAATTTAATTAATCAAATTAATTAAATATTAATTTTCATAAATTAATAAATAGATACATTAGCTATTGATAAATATATTATGACAACTTTTGTCATAATTTACAAACAAGGGTTATATTGAATCATTAGAATATAAAATAATTCATAATTATTTTATATAATTCACAGCTATTTTTCTTCGCAATTATAATCGTTCGAACAGTGATAGAAGGCGACGAGGGGACTGATGGACCTATAATTCTAAGCTCCAATAATTCTGTCGATTAATTATAAACTCTTTTATTAATCAAATGAAATTATTAATTCTGGAGTAACTCCACTAAATACCCAGAATTGCACTCTCAGAATTATAGAATTAATTACTCAAAGTATTTGTCCATTGATATAGTCATTACCTATGCAATGATCCTCCATAACAGATTCGTAAAAGAGTTAGGTATAAAATATCCGTTAACCTCTCCAATTACATCTTTATCTTTGACTTCCATTAGTTCTCAAGTGAACAATTAATTCATAACTTTTATGAATTTGCGTGCTAATCGTTCAAGTCCTGAACTAACAAACAAGAGAATCTTATGAACGGATTTCATTGTATCAGGTTAGCATTCCCAGCTATTCACTCAACTCATTCTCAAAATACAAGGTTTACGAAATGTAATAAATACAAAGCCATACCGAGTAAATTAAAGAATAAATTAATATGATATAGGAGTCTGCTAAATACAATGAATTAAGATCATCACATATATGACCATCATTATGATAAAATTGATGTTCTTTATTTAACGGAAATTATTAGAATCTTTTCAATTTTATCTGGTCATGTCCAATATAATCTTATTATATAAAATACATTCATTTTTATGTCTCTACATAATATAGTCTGGATAGTACTATACCATTCATAATGAGATGAATTGTATTTATGACTTTGGATTTGAAGATTTCAAACTTCAAATCATAGTCATGGATAATTTTGATTATTACTCTTTAAATTTTATCCATGCATATATGTATGTAACATTTTACATATACATATGTTTTTAATTTAAAGTTACATAAATAATTGATAAGTGCGGTTTATACTCATTTATTATGGCATTCTTAGCCTATTATTTTGTTATGTTTCGTACCATTTAATGTCAATTATAGTTTATTTTATATTTTATTTGTAGGAGCATTAATACATGGATCTTGGGATATTTTCACGTGTTTTGGGAACTTTCGGAAACATCGGACGAGCACGGGAGCATAGAACGCGAAACGCAGGAACAAGTGAATAATTCATCACTGGCGCCCAAGTCCTGGCGCCACAGCGCCAGCGAGAAGTCTGAGGATTTGGCGCCGCAACGCCATGCCCAGGCGCCACGGCCCCTGCAAGACCACACATCTCACACATTTTCCAGAGGCTTTAGCGCCGCGGTGCTGCGGGAATAAGCAAAGATACGCGCATTCCAGAACTGGATTTTATGGTTTTTAGATGTTTAATGACCCCAAGACTCTATTATAAATACATTAGTTCGTCCAAAACTCAAGAGGAGGCGAATACACAGCACAAAACACAAGAACACATATTTTTAGAGATCTAAGGAGGAGGATTGAAGAGCAACAAAATGAGACAATGGCGGTGACATCTGAAGAGGAAGAGATTCAATTCGGGTTTTATCATCTTATTTCTTTCTTAGAACTCTAATATTTCCATTAGATTCATGACTTATTTATCATTGTTTTATCTTTAGTCATGAACTAAACTTCTTAATTCTGGATAATGATGTAACTGATGCTTGAACCCTGTATGTTTGCTAATTTTGTTATGAAGTTTTATTGATTTATTATATTCTTTTAAGTTTAATTCTTTGTGTTTACTGGCCACAAATATGATGATATATGTTTGAAATCTATCACTTGAGAGAGGAGATTTTGAATGGATCTAGAGAATATGACCTACAATTTTATAGAGTTCGAGAGAATTTGTAGTTCCTTTGAAGTCGTTAACATAGAATCACAAAACGTAACGAGTTGTTAACTACTAGATTTTTATAGAGATATCGAAATCTATAGTTGATGATATTTTCACTCGGCACTCGAGAGAGAGAGAGTGGATATTTTAGGAGTCTTGACTTATAAACAATATAACTGAACAAAGATTAATTGGCATGACAAATACATAGGAGACAACTAGGTGAAATTAGGACCCAAAATCTCTATCGTATTAGTTCCTCCTATCAAATTGTTTTTATATTTATTTATTTAAATAAATCTTTATTAATTATCGTCTAAATAAAGTTAGGATTATCAATTGTAGTATTTAGTGCGAGTTAACACAATCTATGTGGGTTCGACACACTAAACTCATTTATACTAAAACTTGACACCGTACACTTGCGGTACGATATAAAATATCACAACAAATTTTTGGCGCCGTTTCCGGGGATTGTTTGTTTAAGTCACATTAATACTATTACCAAGTAATCTTAGCTTTAATTTAGATTTTATTTATTATTTTTATTTTCTTTATTTTTGTCTTAAGTTTTATTTTTATTTTTATTTTTATTATTATTTTTATTTTATATATATATTTTTTATTGTTATATATATATATATATTTTTTTTCTTCTTTCTTTCATACGAGTAGAGTTGGAAAAGAAGCAATGTCATATCCTATTGGTGCACTGATAGCTCAAGTATCGTCTCTCACGACTCATCTAGAAGAATTGACAAATCAAATGAGCCAATTGTTTATTGTAGCTGTTTCTGCTAATGGAATGCTTTTACCCAACAGAGGAGCATGATTTGAACAAGTACATTATATGAACAATCGGAATTTCAACAACTATAGAGGCAGTCTTATGCCAATTATTATCATTCGAATTTTTCATATGCTAATATGGAGAACATCTTGTAAACTCCTTGTAGACAACAGAAATCGGCGACGCTGTTATAGGCTCGTGGCCTAGTTGGGAGTACGGAATAGCCCGCGGGGGAACTAAACCGGAGAAATAAAATGGAGTCGCCACCCGGTGTGAACCGGGAAAATGATTTAAGGCCGCACTCACCCATCGCAAGGGAAAATCTCAAACCGTTGGGTTCAGAATGGTCCTTTACTTATGCCACTTGTAATGAAATAATTTGTGCAATAACTTAACCGAATCTACGCAACATATATATCCAAGAATAACCTAGATTTAATTTGCATTCATGAAAGTAAATCCTACGTCTAAGTTTGCATCCTTTGAAAGTAAGTTATCATAACGACAAACATACGATATCATACAATGGGCATGTTGAATTATCAAATATAAAGAATAAATAACATCCTAAACATAAACGTAAATTAAATTCCTATTGCGAAAGAAATTAACTATAACATGCATAAAGAAACATCATAATCATGCTTAAAAAATAAATAACATACTAGACTAAATCATGCTAAAAATAAATAACATACTAGACTAAATCATGCTAAAAATTAATAACATACTAGACTAAATCATGCTCGCATACATGTTAGGATGAAACAAAATACGTGTCTCTCTCGAGTGGTACGTGGCATTGTATCCCAAGTGCAAACCGCACTACCGTCCATTCGAATTCGGCTACGAAATTTACGTCCGGGTTTCCATCCGATAAACCACAAGAGAGATCACATATTCCTTTCATTCGGAATTCACATCATGCATCAATCCATAATACTCATATGCAATAAAGTATTAAAATAAATAAAAAATGAAAGATAATAAATAAAGAAGGTGCCCTCAGGTCTAACCTCTTTTGTCGTCTCTCGGAAGGGTGGATGCTCCGCAACTCTCCCAGTTTATTGGTTCAATGTTTCTACTCGTTGTTTCGCTGTTTGGGCTGTTGTTTTTACTCCATTTCGTTGCTGTTTTCACTGTATTTTCTGGTTTCTGTGTTTGGTAATTTAGGCTACTATTTTTGCGGTTTTTGTCACTGTTTTAGGCAGTTTTTGATGTGGTTTTAGGACAATTTCTGGGCAGTTTCAGGGGGTGATGAGCAGTGTAGTTTTGGTGTGAATATAGGGCTATTTCTGGTTGGCTTGTTACGTGAAGTAGAAGGGCAGTGGCGTGCACGTGGGTGAGTAGCTTTTGTGTTGATGCGTGAAGTAAGTGTGATTTGTGGGTACGTGAGGGGGCAGTCGGTGAGGCTACGTGTTGATTTGTTGCTTCACGTGAAGGGGTTTGTGGCGCTAGTGGAGAGCTGTGGCTTTGAGAAAGGTTGAAGTGACGAGTGGGCTGCGTGGTTACGTGAGTGAGGGACAGTGGTGCGAGAGGAGCTGATGAAGATTAAGGGGTTGTTGTTGAAGTGGTGGATGGCTAGACGTGAAGGAGGGCTGGTGCGTCGATGGCTTGTGCGGTCAAGGGGCTTACATGAAGGGTTTTTTTGTTTTTGAAAGGTTTTGTTTGTGAATTGTGTGCCGTGAATATCTTAGGTTATTTTCTTTGTGTTTTTGTGAGAGTGAGCTAGATGTTTAATGTGTTGGTGAATGGTTCTTTTTATAGACAAAAGGATGAGGGCTATCCTTGTTTGAGAATGAAAGGATTTGTGCATTAATGTGAGATATTTTTAATTAGTATGTGATAAAGAAAAATCTTTTAATTAGGGAAGTGATTTGATTTAATTCGATTTCTTCCCTTTTAGTTAGGGATATGATTTGGTTTGTATCTTTTAATTAGGGAATGTAATTTAAGTGGATTAGGAAAGTATTTGATGGGATTTGATTTGTATCTTTTAATTAGGGAAGGGGATTTGGCTTGATTTATGCATGTGTTTAATGTGTATTTTAGTATTTTGGAAGGTGAGTGGGCGTGTGGCTTAGGGTTTTGGGCGTGTGGGATTGGTCCATTTAGTGGGCTTGGTGTGTGATTTAGTGATGAGTGGGCTTGGTGTGTGTCTTGCGGGTTTGGGCTAAATGTATGTTTTAAAACGGAGGTCCAACAAGCGAACCTGAAGCTAATCCAGCAAATTAAATCCATCAATGTGTCAATCCTTGACCTTTCCATTCCGACGTCCGTTTCCCATGGCTTCCACAATTAGAGAGGTAGTGTCTCAATGTGAGACTCGTTATCGGGATTTATATGCAAAAATGCAGTGCCTACACTCCTCATGGATTCAACTATCCAAGAGATTAGCATAAACCTTCCTTATAAGACCTCATGAACACATTTGTATCTACAGCTTCAGAGAGGTTTGAGAAGAATGAGTCGAGGCTGAACAACATCGAAA
This sequence comes from Zanthoxylum bungeanum, assembly GCA_019454045.1. NCBI lineage: Eukaryota > Viridiplantae > Streptophyta > Magnoliopsida > Sapindales > Rutaceae > Zanthoxylum > Zanthoxylum bungeanum. Next base: position 33,747 of record SKCR01005950.1, on the reverse strand, counting down.
CACGTATGGGCAATATAGAGGCAACATTGAAATCTTTAGAAGCGCAAATTGGGCTGTTTGTTTCTTCTATGGCCAATCAACAGAAATGGGTGTTTCATAGTAATACTGAAGTCAACCCCAAAGAGTAATGTCAAGTCATAACCCTTAGGAGCGGAAAAGAGATTAAAGACACCTCTCAAGATTTAGGCAGTAAATATAAAGAAGTCACCTTCAGTGCTTTCAGAACCATGCCGAGTCCTCAAGGTGATGCAGAATATCACAGGGTAGATATAGTAGAGAAGGGAGTTGCAAACACGCAGGGTAAATCAGTATTTCAGCAACCTACGAGCATAGTACAACCATGCATAAAAGAAAATTCTCCACAGCTAAACCTGAAACCACTCCCAAAACGCCACAAAAGAGGAACAGAAAGGTCACTACTCACTTGGATAAACTTCATAAAAAATCGACAATTAAAATAAAGGTTCAAGCATCAGTTACATCATTTTCCAGAATTAAGGAGTTAGTTCATGACAATAGATAAAAGCAATGATAAACAAGTCATGAATCTAATGGAAATCATTAGAGTTCAAAGAAAGAAACAATAAGATAAAATCCGAATTGAATCTCTCCATCTTCGGACATCATCGCCTTTGTCTCCTCTTGTTGCTCTCCAATCCTCCTCCTTGGATCTCTCTAAAATACGTGTTTTGGTGTTTTGTGCTGTGTATTAGCCTCATCTTGAGTTTTGGACGAACTAATGTATTTATAATAGAGCATTGGGGTCATTAAACATCTAAAAAACCCTAAAATCTTGTTCTGGAACGCGCGTATCTTTGCTTATTCCTGCAGCGCCGCAACGCTTGTCAATTGGCGCCGCGACGCTAAAGCCTCTGGAAAGTGTGTGAGATGTGTGGTCTTGCAAGCGCCGTGGCGCCTGGGCATGGCGCTGCGGCGCCAAATCCTCGGCCTTTTGGCTGGGACGCGTAATCTTCTCGTTGGCGCTGTGGCGCCAGGACATGGGCGCTACGGCGCCAGTGATGAATTCTTCATTTATTCCTGCGTTTCACGTTCTATGCTCCCGTGCTCGTCCGATGCTTCCGAAAGTTCCCAAAACACGTGCAAATGTCCCAAGATCCATGTATTAATGCTCATACAAATAAAATATAAAATAAACTATAATTGACATTAAATGGTACGAAACATAACAAAAAATTTGGCTAAGAATGCCATAATAAGTGGGTATAAACCGCACTTATCAAACACCCACAAACTTAAGATTTTTCTAGTCCCTAGCAAAAGATAAAATAAAAACTAAATATAAATAAACAAATAAAAATAACTAAATTAACTAAGCCGCTTTCGTAGGGATCACGATTGTATTTAGCATATGCAACAAGCCTTTAAACCCCTAGGCGGGCACTAGTGGACGAGTTATAGTCTCGTGAGGGCTTACAACGACGACACCCACAAACGTCATTCACAGACAATCATGCAAAAATATAAAAATAACAAAAGCATAGTCCCGATAGTTACGCATAAAATTATCCTTAAAGAGAGTTTATAAATGAAATTAGAAAACCTTCAAAGTACGTAATTCAGTTCAGATCTAAGTTCCTGAATAATTCATCTAAGCTAGACTCACTGTGTGTGTGTGTAAATGTTCATTCACAGCTTGATTCTTAAGTAAGCCAACTTAATGATTTCGTTTAAAAATTGGGATCGATGGGTCAAACCAACTTAGATATCTCAAATATGCTATGAAATTGCTTTATTTTGTGCTCAATATGGTCTGATTTTTCTTTTCTTTTTCTTGTCTCTTTTTGCACTGTTTTTTTTTAACGTTTTTATTTTCTTTAATTCAACTCACCTACAAGTTAAGGTAGCATTTCTCCTCATGGTGGTCCTAATACTCGCCCATGGGTAGCTTCACGCTTATCGGTTATAGGTGGTTTATTTTCTTTTTTAGAGACTTTTTTTTATTTCTATCTATACCATACATCATAATACTAGCAAATCAAGATAGATATCTAAGCAAACGTTCATTCATCGATATGCAATTTCTTCAACTAGTCACATTGTCAACTACTTAAGTTTTCACTGATAAAAACCTATAATTGAATGCTTACGAGTCAAACATAGATCAACTACTTAAGGCATCAGATGAAAGTAAATTGGGCACTTGTCGTTTCTAAAATTTCACTCATAAACAAACAGTATCATTATAGGATTTATGTTTTACTATCAAGGATATTAAACAAAAATATTTTTTTTTTAAATAAATCAATAGCAAGATTACATACACACACCCCCAAACTTAAAACTCGCATTGTCGCCAATGTAAGATAAAAAATAAAGAGCAAGAGTGAGGAACAACACTACCATGCATGGAGTTGATCAGGCTCCCGCTGGTCATAATTTGGTTGTGCGGGCTTTTTATGTCTCGTGCTACCTGCATAAATAGCATGCAAAATGAATAAATAAACAATTAGCACACAATGAAATAAAAATTAAAAGTAAAGAAAAAATAATAATAATATAATTGATAGGGTTGCCTCCCCGCTAGCGCTAAGTTTAACGACTTCAGCCAGACGTAACCACCCAAATGATCATGGTGGCTTAAATGTAATGAACCGGGTAATCTCATCTGCTTTCTTCTTTGGTATCCACCGGTTCTTATGACATGAAAAAGACAGTTTGGCAAGTTGTGGCAGTTTATCCATATATAGTCCCCCAGGATATGTAGATTTTCCCCCAGTTGGAAATTCTGGACTGCACATTCGGCAAAATTGGCTCGGCCTTATTTTTAACCTTCCAGGGGCCATCTCCAAGTGAGCAATGACCTTTCTTTTCCTCTTTTTGCGGCGCTTTGGGAGTGGTTTCAGGTTTAGATGTGGAGAATTTTCTTTTATGCATGGCTGCACTATGCTCGTAGATTGCTGAAATACTGGTTTACCCTGCGTGTTTGCAACTCCCTTCTCTACTATATCTACCCTGTGACATTCTGCATCACCTTGAGGACTCGCATTGGTTCTGAAAGCACTGAATGTGACTTCTTTATATTTACTGCCTAAATCTTGAAAGGTGTCTTTAATCTCTTTTCCGTTCCTAAGTGTTATGACTTGACATTGCTCTTTGAGGTTGACTTCAGTATTACTATGAAACACTCCTTTCTATTGATTGGCCATGGAAGAAACAAGCAGCCCAATTTGCGCTTCTAAAGATTTCAATGTTGCCTCTATATTGCCCATATGTGTTTCGATGTTGTTCAGCCTCGACTCATTCTTCTCAAACCTCTCTGAAGCTGTAGATACAAATGTGCTCATGAGGTCTTCTAAGGAAGGTTTATGCTCATCTCCTGGATAGTTGAAGCCATGAGGAGTTTGCAAGATGTTCTCCATATTATCATATGAAAAATTCGGATGATAATAATTAAGCATAAGATTGCCTCTATAGTTGTTGAAATTCTGATTGTTCATATAATGTACTTGTTCAAATCATGCTCCTCTGTTGGGTAAAAGCATTCCATTAGCAGAAACAGCTCCGATAAACGGTTGGCTCATTTGATTTGTCAATACTTCTAGATGAGTCGTGAGGGACGATATTTGAGCTATCAGTGCACCAATAGGATCTGCCATTGCTTCTTTTCCAACTGTACTCGCACGAAAGAAAGAAATATATATATATATATATATATATATATATATATATATATATATATATATATATATATATATATATATAACAATAATATATATATATATAATAAAATAATAAAAACAAAATAAAACTTAAGACAAAAATAAAGAAAATAAAATAAAATAAATAAATAAATAAATTAAAGCCAAGATTATTTGGTAATAGTATTAATCTGAATTAAACAAACAATCCTCGGCAACTGCGCCAAAAACAAATAATCACAGAATTTTCATGAATTTTATAAAGCAAATCAAAATGCATACATGTAATAAAATTGAATCATTAATTTATTAATCAATCATGTTTCGAACACATTTTCTTGTCGGGCATAAAAATCCCAACAAACTCCCACTTGCCCTAAAGCAAATGAGACATGTTTCTAATCCCCAGTCCTTCTAGATGCCTCTCAAAACTCTTTGCAGGCAGCGTCTTGGTAAAAGGATAGGCTAGATTCTATGCAGATGGAATCTTCATAACAACCACGTCTCCGCGTTGCACAATGTCCCTAATCACATGATACTTCCTCTCAATATGTTTTGATCTCTTGTGGCTTCTTGGTTCTTTGGAATTAGCCACTGCACCACTATTATCACAATAAAGTGGCAATGGCTTGTCCATATCTGGAACCACTTCCAGATCAGTAAAGAACTTTCGGAGCCAAACCGCTTCTTTGGCAGCTTCACAAGCAGCCACATATTTGGCTTCCATAGTTGAATCAGCAGCACAAGATTGTTTGACGCTTCTCCAAACTATAGCTCCCCCACCAAGAGTAGATATTGATCCAGATATCAACTTTCGATCATCTGTATCTGATTGAAAATCAGAATCAGTATATCCAATCGGAATCAAATCCCTGCCTGAATAAACAAGCATATAGTTCCTCGTTCTCCGTAGATACTTGAGAATATGTTTCACTGCTACCCAATGATCTAATCCTGGATTTGACTGAAAACGACTAACTATTCCCACTACATAGCATATATCAGGTCTTGTGCATAGCATAGCATAGCATACATCAAGCTCCCCACTACCGACGCATATGAAATCCGTCTCATATCTTCTTCCTCTTGGGGTGTCGAAGGACACTGCCTTTTAGAAAGAACAACCCCATGACGGGAAGGTAAATTACCTTTCTTGGAGTTTTGCATTGAATATCTAACAATCATCTTATCAATATACAATGCCTGAGACAGAGCTAGTAACCTTTTCTTGCGATCTCTAATAAGACGGATCCCAAGAATATAACTTGCTTCTCCCAAATCTTTTATTTGGAATTGTTCAGCTAGCCAAGCCTTTACATCTGATAATAGTTCTACATTATTCTCAATAAGTAGAATATCATCAACATAAAGTATTAGAAAGACCACTCGTTTATCCTTGATGAATTTATAAACACAATATTCATCAGGATTTTGGATAAAGCTATAAGATTTGATCGCCTCATCAAATCTCATGTTCCAAGATCTGGGCGCTTGCTTAAGTCCATAGATAGACCTTTGTAACTTGCAAACCTTTTTCTTTTCGTCCTTGCTTATAAAACCTTCTGGTTGCTCCATATAGATGGTCTCTTCAATATAGCCATTCAAAAAGGCTGTTTTGACATCCATCTGCCAAATTTCATAATCATAATGAGCAGCAATGGAAAGCAAGATTCGAATGGACTTCAGCATGGTTACTGGTGAAAAAGTTTCCTCATAGTCAACTCCTTCTTTTTGGGTGTAACTCTTTTCCACTAGCCTTACTTTAAATGTCGCTATATTACCGTACACTCCCCTCTTTCTTTTGTACATCCATTTGCACCCTATAAGATTTACTCCTTCAGATAGATCTACAAGCTCCCAGACTGAGTTGGAATTCATGGATTCCATCTCAAGTTTTATAGCCTCAAGCCATTTTTCTTTGTCATGATCTTCCATTGCACATCTATATGTCAATGGGTCATCTCTTCCATCATCAGTGATAGCAATTTATGCTTCACCTTCTTGTCTATATCGAGAAGGTAGTCGTATTATCCTCCCACTACGACGAGGTGGTAAGATGTTCTGACTCGAAGATGTGGTCTCCTCGCTTTGTAGAACAACAATCCTAGCAAGCTGTTGATTGATCTCATCAGATTTTAATTCCTCCAAGACTATCTTGCTTTGAGGTTTGAAGTCTGCCATATAATTATTCTCAAGAAACGTGGCATTTGTCGACACAAGTACCTTATTATCTCGAGGATTATAAAACACACATCCCCTTGTGCCTTTTGCATATCCTACAAAGAAATAAACTTCAGAACGCATTTCCAACTTTATTGTCTTACCTATTAGCACGTATGATGGGCACCCCCCATATACGAAAGTGACTCAAACTGGGTTTGTGGCCATTCCATAACTTCAAGGGTGTTATAGGTACTGACTTAGATGGAACCACATTCAAAATGTAGGTTGATGTTTGTATAGCATACCCCCAAAATGATTTTGGGAGTGAAGAATAACTCAACATGGAACAAATCATGTCGAGTAAAGTTCGATTTCTCCTCTCAGCTACACCATTTTACTGAGGTGTACCTGGTGCAGTTAGTTGGGATAAAATCTCATACTCTAATAGGTGATCTTTGAATTCATTATCAAGGTATTTACCTCATCGATCTGATCGAAGGCACTTGATTGATTTACCTAATTGTTTTTCCGTTTCGATTTGGAATTCTTTAAACTTTCCAAAAGTTTCAGATTTATGTCTCATTAGGTAAACATAACCATATCTTGAGTAATCATCAATAAAAGTAACGAAGTACTCATAACCACCTCTTGCTTGTGTAGACATATGTCCGCAAACATCTGAATGTATGAGCTTCAGTTGTTTTTTAGCCCTATTGCCTTTTACATAGAAAGGCCTCTTTGTCATCTTACCTTCAAGACATGACTCACAGACTGGTAGAGTACCAACATTTATTCTCTTAAAGGACCATCCTTTACAAGCCTATTTATCCTGTCAAGATTTATATGACCAAGTCTTAGGTGTCATAGACATGTGTTATCAGTGTGAGAAATCTTTTGTTTCTTTGTTTTGGGCAATTCTACTTTGAACATTTCAGCATTCAATAGTGAATTAACTTTGGGCCTTATTACATAGAGCCCATTTTCAATAAAATCAGAACAAATATTCAAACCATTTCTTGAAATAACAACTGATTTCTTATCAAAAGAAACTAAATAAGATTGTTCATAAAGTCGAGAAACTGAAATGCGGTTTCTAGTAAACCTCGGTACGAAATAAACATTATTCAAAAATAAAAATTTATTGTTCTCAACATAAAGTTTTATTTGTCCAACTGATGATGCTAAAACTAAAGCGCCATTCCCAACTCTCAAAGTAAAGTCCTCATCAGCAAGTCTTGTGTAAGAATCAAGCTTCTGTAAGAAACAACAAATATGATTAATCGCTCCTGAATCAATTATCCATGGTGATAAATCATTTTCAACTAAACAAGATTCAGTAACAAGTAAATCTGATTTACCTTGATTATTGTTTGGCTTGTTTCTTTCGCTGATGCTTCCTGCTGTTTTCTCAGTTCCTGAACTCTTACCTTTATTCTTATTTCTCTTTCTCTTCTTTAAAGAAGAGTTAGAGGTAGAAGGTTCAACAACATTTTCTTTTACCTTGTTCTCCACAAAGACTCAAAAGTTGTGAGTTTGATAAGTAATTGAGTCAAATTATAACTCAATTTACTCATAAAGTAATTTCTTTTGAACTGAAGAAATTATGGGCTAAGACTTTCCAAAATTAAGTCCAGTTTTATGCCTTCATCAATAGTTGCCCCATTGATTTCAGCTTCATGAATCATACTAATCATCATTAGCACATGTTCACGAACACGGGTTCCAGCATCCATTTTGCAGTTCAAGACTTTCTTGACTGCTTCATGTTTGGCTTGATCAGAGGGTTTTCCAAACATGCCCTGTAGAGACTCCATTATCTCATAAGCAGTCTCTGTCTTTTCGAGCTTTGTTTTAAGCACGTCGGACATGGAGGCAAGAAAATAACAATGAGCCTTGTCATTTGCTTGAACCCAATTTTCATAGGCATCTATAATGTTTTTGTTGGCATTCACAGCAGGTTTTTGAGGACATTCCTCTTTCGGGACAAACTTCAGGTTATCCAGCACAAGTTTTATATTCATGCCATTCTTCCACTTAGCAAAGTTATCACCAGTTAATTTTTCAGTAGCAAGCATTGATATGATTGGATTTGACATATTTCTGAAATAAAAAAAAAATGTTATAAATTATTCCATGCATAATATTCAAAATAACTTTAGCATAGTAATCATGATGCATGATGCATATGTAAAACACAAAAATATATATGCACTACTATAGCCTCGTAGAATTTAATAAGCATATTGTGTTGCCTTAGGGTCGATCACAAAACCTTATTAAAATAGAGACAATCTCAATTAATAAATTTTTTCAAAATATCTCATATTTTCAAAATTTATTAATAATCGATTTTTGGTCTAAATATAATTAACACATTTAACTATATTTATATGAGTGTAACCCACCGTTTTGGATCCTTAAAATTTAACTCATAACAACCACCTTAGGGTACGTTAATTATGAAATACATTTTATAAATCCTTTCATAATAAGTACAACATTGATATTTGTTGGGGTTGGTGCTCAGAGCGCCAATTCCCGGTTGTATTTGTTTTGAATACTTATGTAAAACATTATTATTATGAATAATATATGCAGTTTCTATAATATAATCTATCTTATTATATGGTAAAGACGTAATGACCTTAGAATGATTAGTCATGGTACTGTTGCAAAAGCGTCGCAATTGACATTGAGTAGTATCATGATGTTGTCATTCTCAGACAGTTCCTGGTCAAGGTTTACACTACTTGGTCAGTATAGTAAACCCGTTGAGACCAGTACATGTCGTATAATGGAATATATGATTCCAATGGTTTCTCAATGAACCATTAGTCTTGAAGACTAGTATAGTCGTGTAGGTGTTTATAGCGGATAAACACTGAACGACTCACCGAAGTTTCTTAATGGATGGTACACCAATGTCAATAAGAATCTTCTCGGGTTGAGTAGCACTTGTGATTCTTAGACTTGAGATGTCATTGTGGGCACATGAGACATCTTCTACACTTAGATGACAGTCACGTCACCGATCTATTTAGATCATACCTCCTCCTGTGTAGATAGATCCTCAGGGTGTCCTATTGTAGGCATTGCATTTTTGCATGTGAAACCCGATGATGAGTCTCATTTGGAGGCACTACCTTTTAAGTCGCGGAAACCGCGGGAAACAAATGTCGGAATGGAGGAGTCAAGAATTGACTCATAGTCGGATTAAGTTCGCTGGTTTAGCTTCGGGTTACTTGTTGGTGTTCCGTTTTAAAATTTATTCTCGGCCCAAAACCCCGCAAACCACTTAACCTTAGTCCAAGCCCAATCCAAAGAAATAATTAATGTATGTCATAAATTAAAATAATTAAAACATCAAAACACCTAACCAAGGCCCACACGCCCATAGCCTTTAATACACACCCCAAATTAAATAATTATTAATTAAATTAAAACATTAACTAAATAAAATATTAATTATATTAATTAAATAAATAAATAAAATATTTACCAAACATAAAATAAGTATATGCCTAATTTAAACAAATCAAATATAATTATTCCTAACTAAATAAAATTATATACCAATCTAAAATATTGACTTCCTAATCTAACAAATTAAATGCCTAATCAACACCAATTAAAGATATCACCTTCCTAATTTGAATTAACCTTGTCCCCCCCCTCAATCTTTGACTTTCCTTAAGACCAAATCCTAAATTGAATGCAAGATCCCTTCCTTGTGAGACAATGACAAACCCTAGCTCTCTTCTATATAAACATGACCTAACCTAGCCACCCCTCCTCTCCAATCTCTCTAGCCCACGCCCAAGACCTCTCCACTCTCTCATCTCACACGAAAATCACAAGCAAGAAGCCCTAGAGACCTCAAGCCTCACGGCCAAGACAAGAAATCAAGACAGAAAATTTTCTCTTCATCTCATCCTCATTAGCCGTGAACACCAGCCCTTTGCACAGCCCTCCATTGCCGAATTTAACCACCACTCACAACCCCAAAACACACCAAAATAAGCCTCAAATACAGCCCTAAATTCGCACAAAATACCCTCCAAACACAGCCTCATTCGCAGCCCTAAAACAGTCCAAGAACACGCCCCAACTGCACAACTGAACTGCCATAGTTTAGCCCACTGACTTGATCGTTTTTTGCAGTGATTTAAGTCTATAAAACAACCCTAAAATCACCTAGAAACCACCCTAAAAACCTCCATAAGGTTTCCCAAAAAAATCACAAAAAAATCTGCACATTAAGCCTCCAAAAAACGCAAAAAACAGCCCCTTAAAAAACAAAAACGTGACCTGAAACAGTGAGCAGAAAAAACCGAGAAAACAGCAGTGTCCTGAAACAGTGGAACAACAAGTTAAGACGCTAAGCTAGTGAACCGGAAGAATAAGGAGCTTTTACCCCTTCCGATCTCCGCGAAACGCAAGTCCGAAGACGACTTAAAAGGTTAGACCTGAGGGTACCTTTCACACTTGTTTTTTTTTATTTAATTTTTATTGATTCTTTTAATTGTGTTTTAATTATTTATTGAATATTGTTTGCATGTGATGTGTGTTGTGGCCATTGATTAAAACGGAAAATACGTCGTCTCTCGTGGTATATAGGATGGAAACCCAGACGTAAATTATGTAGCCGATTCCGAATGGACGGTAGTGCGGTCTGTACTTGGGATACAACTCCATGTACCACTTGAGTAAACGGCACCTTTTTTTGTTTCATGTTGCTTTGATTTATTTATTTATTTTTCGTCACTTGAATTCTGCATGTTTCTTATTTATGTATGATTCAATCGAGCGCATGGGCTTAGTAAGTGGAATGAAAGATCCCCTATGGGGAGAGGTTAAAGCCCTTTACCACGATGCTTTGCCGCGCCGGTTGATGTGTGTTCGGTTGAATGCAAGATACGTTCAATCGGGCATACTACGTTTGATATTATTGCTTTTAATTCGTTGTATGTATGATTCAATCGAGCGCATGGACTTAGTAAGTGGAATGTGAGATCCCCTATGGGGAGGGGTTAAAGCCCCTTACCATGATATTTCGCCGCGTCGGTTGATGTGTGTTCGGTTGAATGTAAGAAACGTTTGATCGGACATACTGAGCTTGACATTGTTGTCTTTATTCTTTGTGTTGCATGCATCAGGTCTGGCTCCGTTCAAACGCGTTCTCGAACGCTACACGAACGCGAACCTTCTGTTTACCGTTCAAACGCGTTCTCGAACGCTACGCGAACGCACACACACTTTCTTAATCTTATCATGCATCAGGTCTGGTTCCGTTCGAACGCGTTCTCGAACGCCATACGAACGCGAACCTTCTGTTTACCGTTCGAACGCGTTCTCGAACGCTATACGAACGTGAACCTTCTGTTTACCGTTCGAACGCGTTTACGAACGCTACACGAACGCGAACACACTGAACTGAGACACTTTCATCATATGCCATGTATAATTGTTTCTTAGGTGCTTTTTCTTATGAAACCCCATATAGTCATTCCTATCTTTGTGCACATCATAATGAAAAGCATGTTTATTCCATTGGTTGCATCATTTACCTTAGTCTTGGTTTAGCGTATTACAATTCATATAACTATGTCATGATGACTTTTGAGTATTATTTCTTGTGGTATATCGGATGGAAACCCAGACATAAATTCCGTAGCCGATTCCGAATGGACGGTAGTGCGGTCTGTACTTGGGATACAATTCCACGTACCACTTGGAAAAGTGCTCACATGTATGCATGTATGTTTAGTATGTATGCTTGTGTTTTCGTGAACATGATATGCTAATAAAGTTGTATGTTCGTTGCTACTTTGATGTATTTTCAAGCATGCAATCTTAAATGTGAGATATATGTGAATTTAGGTGTAGGTTTTATTTTATACATGTGAATTTAGAAGCATGATACTCTTGGAAATAAGTGTTACTTAAGCTTGATTGAATTATTACATAAATCATTTTTATTACAAGTGACATAAGTAAGGGACCATTCCGAACCCAACGGTTTGAGGTCTTCCCTTGCGAGTGGTGAGTGCGGCCTTAAATCTTTGTCCCGGTTCACACCGGGTGGCGCCTCCATTACTCTCCGGTTTAGTCCGCCGTGGCTACTCCGTACTCCCGACCGGGCCGCGAGCCCGGGACAGCATGCGTCGCCCAGTTCCTGTGTTCCCACACCTATGTGTATCAAGATATGATCCGTCAGTTTTGTGTACCAGAGCATAGGTAGTCCATATGATTAGCAATCAGATAAAACCATGGTAAAGTTTAGAAGCTAGTTCTAAACATTCTTTTAGAGATTGCTAATAGAATAGTCGACTGGATAATCCCCATAGAGATTTGACGTTCACATCTATATCTCTGGGATTTATCTGGATACCTGTGACGGAGGAATTATACATTTTCCATGACCTCGACCTGTATGATTCAGCGAGATTATTTGTGATCGTCATAATTTACGGGTGGATAGATTATGGACACGAAATTAGATTTCGTGACAGATATACCTGAATCTAGAGAGTCTCAATAATGAAACATACTCGTAGAGCACTAGAGCAACATATATATAAATAATATTGATTATTTATAAAGTCGTTTAAAGGTTAAACGCAAGATACATGCTAAAGGGACCCGATAGTCATTTGCTTAATTATTGTGTATTTCCATTTAATACTTGATTAATTTAAATACACATTAATTAATAGTCAAATTGAAATATTTGACTTATATCCTAAATGAATATATGTTTTTGATATTTAATGTAAATATTATACATATATTTAATATATTTGTATTTGATTAATTAATTAATTATTTAATTGTTAAATGATTAAATTAATTAAAATATAAATATCTTACATTAGGATATTTGGCTTAAATGATTAAGTTGCCTTTGTTGACTGTATATAAATATCATTAAAATGTTTTTTAGATATTTATGCAAGTTGATTTAATGAAATTGAAATGAAATTAAAACAAAATTTACTTATTATTTTCATTTGATGAATTCGGCCAAGGCCATTTTGTAATAAGTATATATTGTTTTGTCTTTCATTTACACTTTAACCTAATACACTTTACAAGAAACTCCATTAAAAGAAAAACCAAGAAGCTAGTGAAGAAGAAAGGAAAAACCAAAAGAAAGCTTGGATTTAGTAAGTTTTTCCAACTTACTATTAGATAAGAAATTGTTCCTTATGATCTAGGCTTTAACATATGATTTTCTTAAGTTAATCCTTTCTTTATTCTTTGTGTTTTTTTTTATGGAAGTTTTGTTGGAAGTGTTGAGCATGTGTGATGAAAGAAGTTTGTGACTATTGTAGTTGTAAGCATTCTTTTAAGGTTTTGGAAACTATGTTGCTAATCTAGAGTTATTGACCCACTCTTAAATGACCTAGATTTGATCTTGAGTTGTTTCATTGTGTTGAGACTTTGATTGGATGGAAGAATGATTATTAAAGTAATTGATTTAACCAATTTGGTCTAATTTGTTCATTTTGAAGAATTTGAAAAATTAGGGTTCATGACCAATTCCAAATTTGGGCCTTTTCATTTATGTTGTGTATTTGGATGTTTATATGATGCATATAAAGTTTCATGTAGATTGGATTACATCTTGATGTGTTTTGATGCATGAAATGACAAAATGCACAAACCCCCCCTAATGGAGCTCTCGGCCAAATGGCTTAAATTTGGGGTTTTGGTTGCTTTTTGTGTTTTGATGTTTTGAACATGGTAAGTTCATCTTAGAAATGATTTAGAATCATTCAAAATTGATTTGATCAATTTCGGACTAAAATGGACAAAAATACCAAGTAAGGGTAATTTGGTAAATTCACTTAAATATGATTTATTGAATTTTATTTCATAATTTGATTATTGGAATATTAAATAAATATGTTTATTTAATTAATCCGAGAAAAAGTTTTGAAATCGAAAAATTTTGATTTTCCCGCTTCCGCTGCGTTACCGGATTCAGCCCCTGAAAAACCCCTACAAAATGGTATCAGAGCGAGTCTGATTTTAAGCCCCCTAAAATGATTAGCTTTAATTAAATCAATGTTTAATCATGTTTTCTTGACTTTATACATGCTTATTATGATCTAATTTGGTTAGATTTATGGTGTATGACACTTAGCGGAAAATCCCTATTAATAAGGTTTTAATGTAATTATGTATTTGATGCATGTTATGTGGTCCGTCTTGTCAATACGGTTTATGAATACTTCTCTGTAACTACATCCGAGACCGTGCCTCTGCTGTGAGGATGTAGCCGATAGAGATTTATTTATACCGGATGTATATCAGATACTAGATAAATTCAAGCGAAAGCGGAATTCTGAACGTGCCCTAGCTGTCAGGATTACGTAAGTAACTTGAGCTTATCATTGATGAGTTTAACCTTGGTACGTCTCCTTGTGGGCCTGCCTTCACAGCGACAACGAGAAACGACCAGGACCGGAAACCCATGAGTCACTATTGAGTGATTGACAAATGAGTTGTCTACCTGATGAATATACGTAGGCGAGACTGTGCCTCTGCTGTGAGCTGAAATATATTCACGAGATCCACTTTTCACTATTTGTATTTAATTTAAATATTAAATCTTTTTATTCTGTTTGGAGACTACAGTATTGCATGATTTAGTGGGAGAGGCATTTTTAGATTAAAAATCCATGATCTAGTTTATGCTTTTGATATTATATGAAACTGCTTAATTTCTGCTAACCGTTTTTCGTGATCTATATGATAGATTGGCGATGGCGGCACAATCCGTAAATCAGTTTGCGCGTATGCTTGATGCGAACAAACTGAAAGGCGCTGAGAACTTCGCAGACTGGGAATTGGATTTGAGGATTGTCCTCGATTCCGAAAAGCCGGGATATGTTCTTGAGGGTCTGTTGCCCCTTGCTGTGGGTGCGGATGCTTCGGGAGGAACGCCAAGTTTTTGAAACTTGGAAGAATGATGATTTAAGGGTTAAATCATACATCCTTAGTTCGCTGTCTCCGAAACTCAAGAAACAATACTATGGTATGCTAGATTCCTATAGTATGATGACACGATTGAGACAATCGTTTGAGAACCAAGAACAAGTAATTGTTCACAAAGTCGCAATGGAATTGTTCCATGCGCGTCTGGATGAGGGGCAAGATGTCAGCCCACATGTTCTTCAAATGATCGATTTGATCGATCAATTGAGGCAACATAATCTCATCTTGAATGACATTCTCGGTAGGAGTGTCATTTTTGGTTCGCTCCCAGCTTCATATCGCCAGTTCGTGATGTACTTCAACATGAATGAGACTGTCTGTACCTACCAGGAGCTACATAAGATGTTGCTCACGGCAGAAGATGACCTTAAGAATGGAGTACCGACTCGCCCTCCTAGAACTACTTCTATTTCTGCTTCTGCTTCCCAAAGATGGTCTAAGGGAAAGAAGAAGAAAGGAAAGAAGAATAAGGCTTTTGGTCCTCAACAACAAGCGAAGATTGCTAAACCCAAGAGGGCTTCTGAAGACAAATGCCACCACTGCGTTAAAGTCGGGCATTGGAAAAGGAACTGTCCTGATTACATCGCCAAGCTGAGGAGAGATAGAGCATCTACATCAGGTACATTTATTTTTCCAGTTATTGATTTATCTTGGCTTGTGAAGCCGTTACATCCAACTGGATTTTAGATTTTGCTTGTCCCATTCACATTTGCAATTCGTTGGCAGGTGCTGAAGGAAAGTAGGAGGCTGAAGCCCGGGGAGATGCAGTTGCGGTTCGGGAGTGGAGACTCTTTGGATGCAGTTGCAGTGGGAGTACGCGAGATCTCATTGCGAATGGGACACTTTTGTTAAATGAATGTCCATTTTGTACCTGGATGTGTAGCTAATATTATATCACTTTTTGTATTGGATACAGAAGGCTTTTGTATTAATATTAAAACAGTTCTTTATATTTATATGATAGAATAATATTCAGATCATTTGTTGTCCAACCAGCATGGTCATTATACATTGCAAACTTCAAAATATATTAAATACTGGAGTTAATAAACGTAGTTTACCTGTAATTAATAATACTGAACTTTGGCATATGGGACTTGGTCACATTGGCGTTAAACGCCTACCCAATGGTTAGGAATGGTCTGATACCAGATCTTACCATTGAATCATATCCAACTTTGAATCCTGTATTCAGGGTAAAATGACCAAAGCCCCATTTTCTGGTGTTGGACACCGTGCCATTAACTTACTGGAACTCATACATTCTGATGTATGTGGTCCACTAAGTCAAACTGCTCACAATGGTTATTCGTACTTCGTTACCTTTACCGATGATGGTCACGGTACAGTTATGTCTATTTGATGAGACATAAATCGGAAACCTTTGAAAAGTTCAAAGAGTTCCGAAATGAAGTAGAAAAAAAAAACCGGTAAATATTAAATGCCTTCGATCAGATCGAGGCGGCGAATATATGAGTGGTGAGTTCATGGATTATATGAAGGAGAATGGGAATCTCGCTCAATATACTCCTCCAGGTACTCCATAGCACAATGGAGTGTCTGAGAGGAGAAATCAGACTTTATGGATATGGTCCGATCAATGTTGAGTTTCACAGATTTGCCATATTACTTATGGGGCTACTCTCTCTTAACAGGGCGCACATCTTTTGAACAAGATTCCTTTCAAAAGTTGTTCTACGACTCCGTATCAGATATGGTTCGGTAGGAGACCAAATCTTAATTATATTAAGGTTTGGGTTGTCCTGTCTATGTCAGGGTGACTCAGCAAGATAAGCTTTCGCCTCGAGGGTTAAAGTTTAGGTTTGTCGGATATCCTTCGAATACGATGGGTATGTTCTATGATACCGAGCATCGAAATGTGTTCGTAGCTCGCTTCGTAAAATTTCTAGAAGTATAATTTTTGTCAGAAGGTGGTAATCATAGACATGTTGAGCTTGATGAAGTCCAACCTGAAAACAACGAACCAACGGAGGAACCTGAAGTTCAAGTAGATGAATGACCTTCAACACACACACTCCGTAGGTCGGAAAGGGTATCTAGACCTCCTGAACGCTTGTATTTGATACAAGAAAAGAGTCTGGATGTTCTCTTAGTTGAAGAGACAGATTCTTTCACCTATAGAGAATCGATGTTGGACATCGACTCCGTGAAATGGCAAAGTGCCATGAAATCCGAGATAGACTCAATGCATGAGAATCAAGTTTGGGACTTAGTTCCGCTTCCCGAAGGAATTGTTCCTATCGGTTGCAAATGGTTTACAAGAGGAAGCGCGGGCCTGACGGTAAGGTTGAGACTTACAAGGCCCGACTGGTAGCAAAAGGTTACACGCTGCGACCTGGCGTCGACTACGATGAAACTTTTTTCACCAGTAGCAATGCTTAAGTCTATTCGGATTTTTTGCTTTCTATAGCTGCGTATCATGATTACGAGATTTGGCAAATGGATGTCAAAACGGCTTTTCTAAATGGATTTCTTGATGAAGAAATCTATATGGAACAGCCGGAAGGTTTTGCGTCCAGCGAAAACTCGGGCATGGTATGTAAGCTTAAGAAGTCCATTTATGGATTTAAACAAGCTTCACGAAGTTGGAATCTTCGATTCGATGAGATTATTAGATCGTCTGGTTTTCTCAAGAATTCGGAAGAATCCTGTGTGTATCAGAAGGCCAGTGGGAGCATGGTCGTATTTTTAGTCCTATATGTTGATGACATCCTAATCATTGGGAATGATTTAGGTATGTTACAAAGCGTCAAAGCATACCTCTGTAAGAATTTCTCCATGAAGGACCTGGAGAAGCTTCCTATGTTTTAGGGATAAAACTCTATACAGATAGACAAAGGAGGCTGATTGGGTTATCCCAATCAACGTACATAGATAAGATCTTGGAACGGTATAGTTTTGGTAACTGTAGACAGCAAAAATACCGTTCAGACATGGGATTCATCTTCTAAAAGATGTGTCCACAAACAGAAGATGAGAAGGTTAGATAGAATGTCTAACCAACCTTATGTTTCGTGTTTGGGTAGCATAATGTATGTCATGTTATGTACGAGGCCTGATATCAGTTTCGCTGTTAGCGTAACTAGTCGATATCAGTCCAATCCAGGTAATGACCATTGGATGGCCATTAAACATATCCTAAAGTATCTTAAAGGTACCAAGGATAAGTGATTATTTATGGAGGAGGAAACGAACTGCAGGTTTAATGGTATACAGACTCCGATTTCCAATCGGATCCCGATGATAGAAAGTCTACATCTGGATTTGTCTTTACCCTTAACGGATGTGCAGTTTGTTGGAAGAGTTCCAAACAGGGATCGACAGCTGATTCCACCACTGAGGCGGAATATATTGCAGCTTCTGAAGCTGCAAAAGAGGCCATGTGGATAAAGAATTTTATCACAGAATTGGGAGTTGTCCCAAGTATCGATAATGCGATTCCGTTATACTGTGATAATACCGGAGCCATTGCGCAAGCAAAGCAACCGATGGCGCATCAGAAGTCGAAGCATGTGGAACGCAAGTACCACATCATTCGAGAGATCGTGTCGCGGGGGGATATTGTCGTGTGCAAGGTACCGAGTGAGGATAATGTAGCAGACCCGCTGACGAAGGCCATACCTCGAAGCTGTTTGATAAAAACGTGGAGTCGATGGGTATTAGATACAATCGATATTGGCACTAGAGCAAGTGGGAGATTTTGTTGGGGTTGGTGCTCAGAGCGCCAATTCCCGGTTGTATTTCTTTTGAATACTTCTGTAAAACATTATTATTATGAATAATATATGCAGTTTCTATAATATAATCTATCTTATTATATGGTAAAGACGTAATGAACTTATAATGATTAGTCATGGTACTGTTGCAAAATCGTCGCAACTGACATTGAGTAGTATCATGATGTTGTCATTCTCAGACAGTTCCTGGTCAAGGTTTACACTACTTGGTCAGTATAGTAAACCCGTTGAGACCAGTACATGTCGTATACTGGAATATATGATTCCAATGGTTTCTCAATGAACCATTAGTCTTGGAGACTAGTATAGACGTGTAGGTGTTTATAGCGGATAAACACTGAACGACTCACCGAAGATTCTTAATGGATGGTACACCAACGTCAATAAGAATCTTCTCGGGTTGAGTAGCACTTGTGATTCTTAGACTTGAGATGCCATTGTGGGCACATGAGACATCTTCTACACTTAGATGACATTCACGTCACCGATCTATTTAGATCAGACCTCCGTCTGTTCATTGGGTGTAGATAGATCCTCAGGGTGTCCTATGTGTATCAAGATAGGATCCGTCAGTTCTACGTACCAGAGCATAGGTAGTCCATATGATTAGCAATCAGATAAAACCATGGGCCCGTGGTAAAGTTAGAAGCTAGTTCTAAACATTCTTATAGAGATTGCTAATAGAATAGTCGACTGGATAATCCCCATAGAGATTTGACGTTCACATCTAATATCTCTGGGATTTATCTGGATACCTGTGACGGAGGAATTATACATTGCCATGATCTCGACCTGTATGATTCAGCGAGATTATCCGTGATCGTCATAATTTACGGGTGGATAGATTATGGACACGAAATTAGATTTCATGACGGATATACCTGAATCTAGAGAGTCTCAATAATGAAACATACTCGTAGAGCACTAGAGCAACAGATATATAAATAATATTGATTATTTATAAAGTCGTTTAAAGGTTAAACGCAAGATACATGCTAAAGGGACCTGATAGTCATTTGCTTAATTATTGTGTATTTACATTTAATACTGGATTAATTTAAATACACATTAATTAATAGTCAAATTGAATATTTGACTTATATCCTAAATGAATATATGTTTTTGATATTTAATGTAAATATTATACATATATTTAATATATTTATATTTGATTAATTAATTAATTAATTAATTGTTAAATGATTAAATTAATTAAAATATAAATATCTTACATTAGGATATTTGGCTTAAATGATTAAGTTGCCTTTGTTGACTTTATATAAATATCATTAAAATGTTTTTTAGATATTTATGCAGTTGATTTAATGAAATTGAAATGAAATTAAAACAAAATTTACTTATTATTTTCGTTTGATGAATTCGGCCAAGGCCATTTTGTAATAAGTATATATTATTTTGTCTTTCATTTACACTTTAACCTAATACACTTTACAAGGAACTCCATTAAAAGAAAACCAAGAAGCTAGTGAAGAAGAAAAGGAAAAACCAAAAGAAAGCTTGGATTTAGTAAGTTTTTCCAACTTACTATTAGATAAGAAATTGTTCCTTATGATCTAGGCTTTAACATATGATGTTCTTAAGTTAATCATTTCTTTATTCTTTGTGTTTTTGTTGATGAAAGTTTTGTTGGAAGTGTTGAGCATGTGTGATGAAAGAAGTTTGTGACTATTGTAGTGTAAGCATTCTTTTAAGGTTTTGGAAACTATGTTGCTAATCTAGAGTTATTGACCCACTCTTAAATTACCTAGATTTGATCTTGAGTTGTTTCATTGTGTTGAGACTTTCATTGGATGGAAGAATGATGATTAAAGTAATTGATTTAACCAATTTGGTCTAATTTGTTCATTTTGAAGAATTTGAAAAATTAGGGTTCATGACCAATTCCAAATTTGGGCATTTTCATTTATGTTGTGTATTTGGATGTGTATATGATGCATATAAAGTTTCATGTAGATTGGATTACATCTTGATGTGTTTTGATGCATGAAATGACAAAATGCACAAACCTCCCCCTAATGTAGCTCTCGACCAAATGGCTTAAATTTGGGGTTTTGGTTACTTTTGGTGTTTTGATGTTTTGAACATGGTAATTTCATCTTAGAAATGATTTAGAATCATTCAAAATTGATTTGATCAATTTCAGACTAAAATGGACAAATACCAAGTAAGGGTAATTTGGTAAATTCACTTAAATATGATTTATTGAATTTTATTTCATAATTTGATTATGGAATATTAAATAAATATGTTTATTTAATTAATCCGAGAAAAAGTTTTGAAATCGGAAATTTTTTTTTTCCCGCTTCCGCTGCGTTACCGGATTCAGCCCCTGAAAAACCCCTACAATATTAACCTAAGCAAACACTCTCCTTAGGGATGATGAAACTAAAGACATCACGAAGCCCCACTTAGATTTCACGATGTTGCAACAACGGTGGAGACCAAAGGATGTTTTGACAAACTACCGCCCCTACTCATTTTTTAAGTTTAGTGATTTTATATGTAAAACATCTAATATTTTATAAAACTTAGCGATAAGACTAAGAAATCAATATTAAAGGTCTTCAATTACTAAGTTAGTTGTTTCATAATAAAATTATTTGTTTTACCAATAAAACTTATTTCATTATAAAACATCTAAGCTATTCATGATAAACAATTTATTAGAAATGCTTATAACTAAATTTTGTGACATTGCAAATTTTAACGATTTAAAATTAATTCACAAATTTTAATTAATTTAACCAACTAATCGATAAAAATTCTAAAATAGTTTTTAATCAAATTATAAATTATTTACTATCATAAATAAATTTATGAAAATGTACATGTATGTATGGCATGTTATAATGCAGAGTAGGCATTGTGCTAATTCTATATGTTATTTAAAATATGCATGAGAATAAAAATTATAATTCACACAAAATAAATAAATTGGATATTAAACCGGGTTGACAATTTGGGTATTTCTAAAATACAACCAAATAAAATAAAATTACATTAATCTCAAATTTAGAAAAAAAAAATATAATTAAATTTCCAAGTGACTTTCACCAAAAAAAAAAAAAAAAATTAATTATGTTTCATTGCCGCACAGTGGGTAATCTAAAATTGTCATTGTGTGGCTAGCTGCTGCAGGTGCAGCAGCCTCACTGCTGCTCGTGCAGCAGTGCACAGTGCAGTAGACAATAAAAAAATGGAAAAATAATTATATTTTGTGAAAAAAAATTATCTTGTGTCATCTGTCCTTCGGCTTGATCTTCATCTCCAACAATTACAAATGATTAACAATTACAAAAAGAAATACTCATTTAATTTTTGAGTTTACATATCCATTATATAAAACAAAAAATTAAAATTCTGACTCAAAGTCAACCATACAATTAACGATTAATATTCATACATTCATCATCACATGATAATAAAAAAAAAATGCATAGCCTACTCTTTTACATACATATTAGAATGATTTACAATAAATCATTCTTATTAATATACTAGAATAAATATGACCGCTCATGATACCATTTGTTGGTTTTCAGAGTTCATGCGCGCGGCGGAAAACATGTTCAGTAACAGGAAAAAATTTTATTTTTACATGACCAATAAAAACCGGATCCGTATTTTCTAGTACATTAATAACATAAATATTTAGAACTTAAATCGGAAATATACATGTAGATCTGGATCTCTATAAATCACGATTATTTGAACCACAATTTCCTTGACTTATCTCATCACCTCCAACGGCACGTGTGGGCGTGAAAATAATTACGAAGAACGCTCTAATTTATTGAAGGATCTGTCTACTCAACACATGAGACGAATCATGTGTGCTATTTTCTTTTTAATTTTCTCAAACCCAAAACTAAGAAAAACAAAAGGAAAACTCTTTCTATTTATTTTTCCAACAGCCACCAACGTTTTTTTTGTTGTTGTTGTTGTTTTCTATTGATCTTTGATCAAAGTGTCAACAATAAACTAAAAAAACATGCTCACGTTTTTGTTCTTTAAAAAAGATTTGTTTCTCTTGGTCAATCTTTTGATTAAATCAAATTGTTATCAAACAAATCCATTTAAGGATTTAATTTTTAATTTTCAAAAATTCAAAATAAAATTCTTTATTATTTATCTCATAATTTATCAAAGATAATTCATTAAAATTAATTTTCAAATTTTGAAATATTATCTTATTAAATTAAAATTTAATTAATCAAATTAATTAAGAAGATTGTGTGAGAGCAAACCCAAGTGTTCTAAGCTCACTAAATGATATGAAGATGTGTGTGAGCTTGGATGAGTGTTTAAGTGTATGAAAGTTTAAGACACTCTTGTATTTGCTTTAGAGAATGTATGAAGGTTGTGTATCAAGTCTATAACTTAATGCAAATGAGTTGGGGTTCTATTTATAATAAAATGCAAAGCTTTCCACAACTTACAGCGAGACCGACGAGCAAACCGGTATGGGACCGGCATGCCGGTCTAGGGTTCCAACGGATACTAACGGCTATATAACGTTTAAAAATGTATCCGTTAAACCGGTATGGAAACCGGTATGGGACCGGTATGGTCCGTGCCGGTTCCAGTAGCTGTGCAATATGAGAGGCAAACCGGTATGGTCACCGGTATGGAGACCGGTATGTGCCGTGCCGGTTCCAGTAGGTTGCACAATGAAGAGCCTGACCGGTATGTGACCGGTATGGAGATCGGTTTAGAGTGTGCCGGTTCCAGTAAGCAAGCAAGGCAGGGGAATGCCGATTTAATGACCGGTAAGGAGACCGGTAAGGTCCATGCCGGTTCCAGAAGGCTTCCCTAAATACTAAAATGCAGATTTGAAGGTTTTAATGCATTTCGTATATGCCCCTAATGCATCTAAGTGAATGTGCATGATTCCTATGAGTTTAGGCACTTGAATATTACATTTCACATTACAATTAACTCCTAAGCTAAGACTCTTGCAATATAATCTTCATTTTGCCGCAAGTCTTCACATTCTCGCTCTTCACCTCATATGCTTCGACACTTTTTGTATTGCTTCGTGTTTGCACGTCGAAGTCTTCATTCGCGTTGACGTCATCAAAATCCAATTATGCGACCAAGTCGCCAACACTATATTATTAGTAAATTACTAATAATTTGTAATATTCATATTATAATGTCAATAAATTCTAAGACTTAACTAAATCACGTGGAAAATGTCCAAATACTTTCAATTATTGATCAGTGTCATTGGCCAAATGTCAGTGATACTAATTTGAAATTTCTTTTTTATGTGTTAACTTTAATTTTAGATTAAACTTTGAACTCCAACTAATCCATATGTC
Organism: Zanthoxylum bungeanum; assembly: GCA_019454045.1. Classification (NCBI taxonomy): domain Eukaryota; kingdom Viridiplantae; phylum Streptophyta; class Magnoliopsida; order Sapindales; family Rutaceae; genus Zanthoxylum; species Zanthoxylum bungeanum. The sequence continues at coordinate 9,819 of SKCR01005950.1, read as the reverse complement.
CACTGTGCTCGAATCCACGTCAGTTTCACACTAATCATGATATTGTGATTCTCTAATTACTGAAGAGTGTTTATGAGAAAAAACCGAATTCTATTATTACAAGAATAGAGTTTACAAACCTCACTCTCTCTACACTCTTTAAGTTTTCTTGTCTTGAAGCTTAATGTTTTAGGATGCCTAAAGCTCACAAATAAGCTCTGTATTATAGCAAAAATCAAGCTCATAATTCAACACATGAAAAGTGCCTACCGAAAGTAATTTAGAAGTTTGCTCAAGATTCCACAAACTTGATCTTCCACCGAAAGTTACATATCAGCTCTCTTCTCATGCATGACAGGTCGACTCTACACATGAAACTTGCATTGTGATCATATGGAAAGAAAAAGATATACACGACTTAATTTTAGATTAAATTTTGAACTCCAACTAATCCATATGTCCACTATCCTCGAGTCCACGTCAGTTTCACACTTATCATGAAACTTGCATTGTGATAAAATGGAAAGAAAAATGACGTACATATGACTTAAAGTTCCCAAAAAGTATAGTTTGATAATAAAATGTTTAGGATTTATTTATTAGGTCTTAAATTCGAGTTTAAAATGTGTATTTTTTATAAGAACCTAGGATAATCAAATATTTTATCTATTTTATTTAAAATTCGGATCAAATGATTTGACGTGAAATTTTTAATATTTCAAAAAAAAAAAAAAGATAATGAACAATGAACTATAATTTATCAGCTGGGAAGAAGACTAAGAGTACAGAATCTGTAATGTCAAATCATATAGTTGGTATTTTAGAAGTAAGTGTCTCGTGTATAATCAATTGTCATGTCACATATAATTTATAAAGAGAGGCTCTCTCATTCTGCAGCAACAGTTAGTCAGTGGCAAGGTAACATTTTCTCGTTGTCAGTACCAATGCTGAGAGATATTTTTTTGATTTCCCTCCCCACTTCATTTCCTCCTCCTTCCAGATTTCTTTCCAATTTTTATGTCTTTTTGGTCAATTATTAATTATATGTTGTTAGGGTTAGGGCTTCATTTTTTTTTAACGGTTATTAAAAAGGTAATATTCGAAAGAATCAAACATATCCCTTCTGTCTTCTACTATTTTCTTTCAACTTTTTCATTACTTTGTACCCTCCAAACTTTATTATTAGACAACTGCTATCTACTAATTGAAGGTTTTTATTTTTCTTTTTAAGTGGATTTTCTTTTTAGTTACAAGAAAGAAGAAAAAAAAAAATTCACTGTAATATCCCAAATTTTCGAAATAGTTTTGAAAGGTTTTCGAATCAAAGTTTAGGTTTCAGAACGAAATGATACTAAAAATAAGGGTTTAAGTGTTGAAATATATGTCAGAATGTCTTGAAGAGGCATTTCGTAGCTTTAGAAATCGCATAATTCGAAAGTGTCAGTTACACGTAATTTATGAATATATATTTTTATATGGCGGAATTTTGTTGTTTCGGCTATAAAAATAGCAAACAAACTCCGATTGAGCTGAATTGAACAGTTTGATTTATTTTTCTGAGAGAGACAACTTTTGTGTGTAACACTTTTTGAAATTTTCATCAGAATGGCCTCAAAAATATAAATTTCCGAGACAATACATGTCAGGGACCTATTTGTAATTTCACAGGGGCTATTTTGCAGTTTTTAGAAAATATATTATAAATACCCTCAAGTTTAAGAAATTATGAAAAAGTAAAAACTTCACCCATTTGCTTCATTAAAGCACACTGACGGTATAGAGAGAGATGGTGGTGCACGACCGTCCGACCACTGCCAGCGATAAGCGACCACTCCATCGTGATCTTCCGGCCACCAGAAACATGATGGTGGTCGGCGATCAACCATTGGCCAGTTGTGGTGGCTGGAAATAGAGGAAGAAGTCGCGATCTTTCGCGTCCCGATCCCAGCTCATTTCTTTAATCCATATGTTGAGCCACCCACCAAATCGAAGCCATTAATGAGTACTACAAGGCTGCAATGGCGGTTTTATCGATTGGAGCTCAGTTTCACGCAAAATAAAGTAAAAGTATGCAGTAAATAGTGAAACCCACGAGTTCGATTGCTTTGATTCTAATTCCATCGATTCCATCGTGTTCGTGGGAGCATTGGGAGTCCTCTGGTACCCTCAAAATTTCTGTAAGACTTTAATTTGAAATCGTTGGAAACCCCACTGTCAAACCACCACTTCCGGGCTTAAGCGCAGCAGACAAGAACTCAAGATGAGATCCTGAACCGTACACCACTAATTCACACCAATTGGGACGAATATCGGTAAGACCTACAGGTAAAAACTCAAAATTTTCAAGTAAAGAGTATTATGTTCGGATGCTTCTAGTAGATTTGTAGAGTTATGTATTGATGTGTATTGTGTGAATTGAGCTAGAATGTATTGAATATATATTGATGGTATATTCGGGTGAAATCGGAATAAATTAGATCGATCTCGTAAAACATTATTTTGCGTACGTCGGTGTTTTGATGAACATAATGATAGATATGAGTTAGCTATGATGATATGATGATGTTTAGATGGTTCTGGAAATTTCTAGAAGTTTTAGGATCATTTCATAGCGTTTTCGAAAGATTTTCCGAAAATACATAATTCGAAGGTTTAAGCTAATTAGTTGTCTTAGAATGGTGTATAATGATATATTAATGGTAACGAAACTGAAATCATTGGAATCAGACTTGATATGTGTGTTCCGGGAATGTCCGAAAGTTTGTTATCATTGAGTCAAGAATTCCAGGTAACAGTGATTCTAACTGCGTTTCACCGTTTGTTTTGACAAATTTGACTAGGATCAGGAGTGTTCGCGTAGCCAGATAAGTATTCCATGCAGTGAGCACTTGACTTAATTTTTTATGCTTCTTTAGTGTGTGTGTGTAGATATGTTGGTATAACTGATGTCAGAACAATATGAGATGTGGGATCATTGTTTCATAGTTACGAGTTATTCGTCAGTGGTTGATGTATTTGATATGTGTTTTGTGATATGTCTGACATATGTGTGGATATTCTTGATTATTTATTTTTCAGAAAAATATATTAGAAAGTTTATTTTCAAAAAAGAATTGATTTTCTTTGATTCGGTTTTCGTTTTGATGAGATATGATATGTTTTCAATATGGTTCTTATACTATGTTTTTATTTGTTTTATGATTTTTGAAACTTATACTATGTTTTTATTTGTTTTATGATTTTTGAAACTGTCGTGGTGATTGTATCGGGTCATGTCCATCTGAAAATGGGCCGACCCGCTACTCTATTGATATGGTCTCGTTTCGTTCATTGTCCGGTATGTGCCGTGACCCGAGCATTGGACGATTGATTTGTTCGTCCAGTTGAGTTGGTTCATAGACGTTTGATACAAGTTTATGATGATATTGGTTTTGGAATTGATTTCGTTTCCAACAGATTAGTTTTATGATATATTTTGGATACCTTTGTTTATAGTTTTCTGAAAAGTGATTTGAAAAGTTTGTCTTTAAAAAGATTTGCTTTTAAAACAAATGTATTTTAGATATATTTGAATTTGCTTATGCTATGATATGACATATTTTCACCACGACACTCGTATTATATTTTTATGTGTTTTATGGTTTTTGAACTCGTCGTGGTACTTGTATAAGTCATATCCATTTGTTTCGTTCATTATCTAATCAGGGCACACGACTTGGACATTGCATGCTTCATTAGTTTTATGACGCATTCAGATACTCCTGTTTTATTATTTTTGAAAATTATTTTCAAAAGTAAGTTTAAAGTGATTACTTTATGTTTCACCAATTTTGATGATCGATGAGATTTATTGTATAGAACTTATGTTTGTAATGTCCGTATGTAAACAGTTTGGATGAGATAATATTGTGTCATAGTAAAGTTGGTTAGGGAGTCCATTCAGACGACATTCATCTCATACCTATTCTAAAATAGGTAGTGATTTTCGTACGAGTATTGTACTCCTAACCCAGTACTTATGTTTATTTATGATTCAATCATGTATTCTTTGCATATTCTGACTTTTAATCTCGTGAATTGATGTCTTTTGATCCTTGAAAGTTTCATACGTCTCTGTTATTGGCTATACAATGTTTTAAAGGCCTGAAATGAGTTAAGATCCTAGATTTGTATATGTATACATTATTTCTCAAAGGTTTATATGTGAAAGGTACACATTTCTCAGAGAGTTGTATGGGAAATATATACATGAAAAATCTGATGTTGGAAATATTTTTCTTATATGTATAGTACAAGTAAGCTTTCTGAAGTTGTGTGTGTACGAAAGTTAAGTAGAGGATTTGAGATTCTGTATAAGCTATATTTTTGAATTTGTATATGTAACCGTATGCAACTTGGACTTTGAACGTTCAAAAGTTTTCCGTATAAAGATTAGTACTTGAGATATTACAAAAGAAATTTTTATACTTTTTGATTTGATGATATTTCAAATATATTTCCTTTTTTGATATATGATAAAAGAATTTAAATTTAAAAATTCAAATAATTTGGATATCATAATTCTCACTTACAGGTTTGTTTAAAGTTTTGGTTTTGTATTCTAGATCAGTATATGTAAGTATTTTCAGAGGATTTTGTATATTAAGAATGTAAGTAAAAGTACGAAGCTTGAAAGAATTTCAGTATAAGTTCATGTTAGGGCATATGTGGGAACCTTAGGGTCAGATTGGTGTCCCGCACAACGAAAGTGGATCTAACACATGGATATCAAATATAGGTGTATTTGTAAACTATTTTATTGAAAACTACATTCCATTATGAGGGCATAAGGAAAAACGGGGAGCAAATCGGTGTTCGGAAACTCCGAAACGGAGAAAATAAAGTTTCAATGTTCATTAACTCTCGGCGTGTCGCGACGCGGAGGCTTGGGCGTCGCAACACCCAATCTTCGAGAGCAATCTGCGAGAGCTCAATGTCTCGGCATCGCGACGCTCACCCTTGAGCGTCGCGATGCCAAAAGGTCTGAAAGCTCAGTGTCGCGACGCTGACCTGTGTAAAATATTGGCAGAGAAAATTTAATCTTCAAATCAATTCTAAACACTTCCAATTTTCTCCAAACACTTCAATAAACATAAAATCTAATTTTAACATCAAAACCAACATCAACACATGTTATACAACAGACATACATATATTCTAAATACATATATGCATTTCTTTGAATCAAAACACAAATCAAAATAGAATCCTATAATGAAATGACTCATGAAAATTCTAGGTCACTTAAAAGTGGTCAGAAGATTCTAGAATGGTAGTCATAACTCCAAGCTATCAAGAGTTCCAAACTCTAATTTAATGTTTCATATCCAACATTAACATATCTGATCTAATTATAAGCATATTGTATTTATACTTCCAAAGCATCCATACACAATTTATTAGCCTAATTTCAACATCAAACTATGTTATTATGTATCAAATGCATAATTCATCACTATATGTCTCACTAATGAAAAATATAGCTTTGGAGAAGATCAAACTTACCTAGCAAGTTTGGTTCCAAGATCCAATATTTTTCTCCTTGTTGAAATGGTTGGAGAACTTCCAAAGCTAGCAAGCTTGGGTCAAAGATCCAATCTCATTCTCCTTATTATGGTAGAGAATTCCCAAAGTTAGCAAGCTTAGTTCCAAGATTCAATATTCTTCTCATTATTGAAATGTTATAGTGAACTTCCAAAGCTTCTCTAAACACATCTATTTCTTAGGCTAATATCTATAATTCTTGCTTATTTTAGCTTTCTCAACCTTGATTAAAATCTTGCTCAAGCTTGCTATTTATAGCAAAACTTAGGTAAATTTTAATTAATAAAAATTCTTATAACTTTTATGTGGGCTTAATCCAATTTTTCTGAATATGGTGACTAATCACATTTGTCTACCACTTTGATTTAATCCAAGTAAATCAAGACAAAAATTAGCAAATGAATTAGTTCATTATCTACCACTTTGATTTAATCCATTTAAATCAAGACAAATACACTTATAATTACATATTTATAATTATCAAAATATCCTTTAATGGTATAGATATTTATGAAATTACAATAAAGCCCTTGTGTGATTTTGGATTAATCCAATTAATCCAATTAGGTCAAAGTAAATAATCAGTGTTATCCAATAATATTTAATTATTTTAGTTGATAATTATAATATCAAACATTATTTATTATAAAAAATTATCGGCTACCCAAGTGGTCAATGAGTACACTTCATATTGTGGGACTCTCTAAGTCCAAACACGTTCGTCATATAGGCCTAACTTATATTGTCGTAATTCGGCCATCTCCGAATTTATGAAGAACACGAACGACCTTTCTGAACTATACAAGTCGAGGTCATCATATATGTTTAACAATCCCTCCGTTTTAGGCTATCCGTTACACCATTAAGTTTATAAGGCGCACATCTCATTTCGACATGTCCACGATTTTTTACAACTAATCAGAAACTATTTCTGATATATGTGATCCACCATAGGTGATTGGCTTTGGCGCCAAAGTCTTAAGATTCATGACTTACTCACATTGATACATAAACCCCTTTATGGTACACATACGGGCCGATGGATCATATCTTGATACACATTTGATTAACAAGTGCATCGGTCTATACCCAACGATCAACTAGCGGCCAGATCATGAAAGGTCTCTAACATACATGGCATCAAAGCGTGGAGGATCACACACAAAATCAATTTTATCCTATAGTCAAATGATCACATATGCTACTCGACTCGATGAGATTCCTATTGAAAGTAGTGTGTACTTTCAACTATTAGGAATCACCTGTGAGTCATTCAGTATTCACTTCAACTAATACCCAGATGTCTATATGAGCTTTCCAAGCTCATGGTACATCGAGTTAAGCCATTGGAACTCCAATTCCAATATACAACATGTGCTAGTCTTCTAGGTTATATGAATTTGACTGTATCCCAAAACCAATGACTATGAATATTTACTTTAAGAATAGTTTATAATAGTAATATTATTCAAATATCGGACCATCCAGTATCCAGTATTACTACATGATAATTCTAAGGTCGGTGTCATTTTCAACATATTTATATATCAATTTAATATACATAATGTTATTACCATTAATAAGGTTTGAAATGAAAAAGTAGTTATTTTATTAATAAATAATAAAATATAATATACAATATATTATTCGGATTGGCGCTCCAAACACCAACTCCAACAGTTCAAGTACAGTGTTTCTTTGAAGTTCTAAATTTTTTTGGCCGTGTCGTTTTCCGACGACTATGCAATTAAGGGCTTTCAGGCAAACTTATATATGTGACGATATACATACACTATTTTTAATATCTATTCTTGTCTTTTATGGTATGAGTTTGATTACTTACTGACTTTTATAACTCACACCATAATAGTTTGCTAGTTTTACAGGTTGGCAACCAGATCGGTCTGCCGTTCAAGTTTTTGGAATGTCATGTTCGAGGCGACATATCACCCAAGTTACAGTCAGCCATTTAGAGTTTTGGGAAGTGTCGTACAAGTTTAGGAGTTATTTTGATTATGTTATAAGTCGTGTTGTACACGTTGTTATGTATATGTATAAAAATAATAATTTTGATTTGTATCTGTAATTGTGGACACATGGCCTTTGAATATTGATGTTGAGCATTGATGTGTCTTGAGTATAGACCATAGGTCTTTTTGCATATTTGATGTTTATTACAGATTACATTTTAGTGTTGAATTGTATTCCAAGTTACCCTGTTTTAGGATGCATTATGTCCGTTTTTCGTTAGATTTGAAGCTCAGTGAGATGAGTTATTCCTATATCCTACCGATAGCATTCTGCCTTTGGCGGGATGTTATATTCACACCTAATATTTGAGTTGAAGTAAATCCAAAATTTATTGTACAATTTTAAGAAGTCTTACACATTCGAGTCAATTAACACCTATATATTAGTCTCTCTCTTTTTTCTTTTTCTTTTTTAATTAAGGAAAATCCTCCTACAATTCCATTAAGGACTGATCTAACTCCAGAATCTTATTGTTCGTTTCTTGTAAAAAATTATAATCAGAATATCTATATCGGTCCACCGCACACATCAAATAAGTCAAGATTTACGCTTCAACAAAGAATCAAACCAACGCTATTTAAATACTTAAGCATCTTGAGATACTCTCTTCAACCGGTCACACTATCATCTCGAATAACCTATATGTCAGTCATTGTTTAGTAAAATATAAAAGACTCTTAAATGCTTAAGCATCGTTTGGCTTCCAAAAGAGAAAAGGAAAATAAGAGAATATGAGGTTTTAGCTTATGTCAGGTTTAGACAGAAATTTTAGATTCTCTTCTTGTATGTTGAATGATAAAAAAAATTAACGTGCATATCAAAGAATTAATAAATAAAAATTAGTAAAAAATCATTTCCATGACTACTTCCTAAGAAGGACAAGCTTCTAGATTTTCAAGGTTATTCCTAATATTTTAAAATAAAGTCCTAAATTAAATTTCACCATATTTATATCCCTATTTTACCCCTCTCCATTCTAGTATCATTTTTTTCACATTATTTATATAAAAACATGAGAAAATCTACAATACAACGGATGTACCACATCATCCGTGCAACAATCCAATAATTTATTGCCACAGGTGCTAAAATATTAAAAAATAATTAAAATATGAATATTAAATCATACATATCATTTACTAATTTATTGGTGATATTATGTCACACATATTTCCGTTACACCAAAAAATTACTCTAAAAACATAGGGAGAAAGATGAGAAATCGTCTAATAAAATAAAGGTACCGCATTTTCCTATCCACTGCTTGTCCTTTTTGGACTACATTTTGTAATAACTAATTATCAGTTCGAAAAAGAACCAGTCGATGATGAATTCAATAAATGATAAAATAATTTGACACTTTTATTCATTCAATAATACTGAGCTTTCAAATTTACAATTCAAAATATATATTTTCAACTAACATGAATTCAAAACGTACATCATATATCTTGCTTTAAAAAAAAAAAATTGCATGTGTCTATCACTTCAGTTTTGAGAGTAAAGCATATGACTCTTTCATAATCCAATTAATACTATAGACAAAATAAGTATTTAGTGAATATTGCTAAAGTTTGGCCACTTCCTGTAGTAGGATTGTGTATGGCATTGCTCTCACTACAACAAAAATTATTTTTAGTGTCGAAAAATCATTCGATGTAAAGTGATTTTTGAACGTCGAAAACTAATATTCGACGTTAAAGGATCAAATCTATTGTGTCGAAATGGATTTCGACACATATAATATATTTTTAGCGTCGAAAATTTTAATTCGATTCAAAAAATATGGCATTAAGCATCGAAATTAATTTCGACGCTAATGACTTTACCTTTTAGCGTCGAAGAGAATATGTCAATGCTAAAAGTCATACATTTTGCTAAAACCACCGACACTCTCATTACCCTTTAGTGTCGAATTAAAAATTTCAACGTTAAAGACGTAATATTTAGCGTTGAACCATTCGACGCTAAAAGTAATAAAATAACTATTTATTTTTTAATATTATTTCACCTTTAGCGTCGAAACATTTGACACTAAAGGTAATAAAATAAACTTTCCTTTTTTTTAAAACACATTTAGCGTCGAAAAGTTCGACGCTAAAGGTAAAATAAATAAGTTTTTTATTAAGTAAAAAAGTATCTGGCGTCGAAAATATTCGTCACCGAATACATGCTTTAGCGTCGAAAAAATTTTTGATCTCAATTGTAGCGTCGAAAGATTTTGAT